>CM070819.1:15002719-15257719 GCA_036326025.1 Chrosomus eos | reverse complement strand
TTTTGTACTATTTGATACTACTGTATGAATTTGGTCACACAATCACAACATTGTAAAAAAAATGAATGAAAACAATGTATGAGAAATAGATATTTTGATAGACTATTACATTTAATAGTTTTATCAGAATCGGTGTATACATATCACAACTTTAATCATTAAATTATTAGTTTTTAAGTTTTTTTTTCTTCCATTTCCATGAGTTGTTTTACTTTTTTTCTAGCCAGCTATGCGCTATTTATAATCTTAGTTCCCTTCCTTGTCCATCTGACCTTTTAGCGCTCTCCCTTCATCAGAGACTACACTAGACTTTTTTTGTATGTGTCTTTGCCTTTTAGCTGGCCCAGTAGGCAGACCCTCTGTTCATACTCTCCCCTACTTTCTCCTTTTAAATGAGGTACCTGACCTGGTCCAACTCCCCTAGTGGAAAGAGAGCATGTGCAGACCTTGGAGAATCTCTGCAGCACCTGACACTTCACCTGCAGAAGACTTGACACTTTTATTCAAAGTGTCCAGATTTTGAGTGTACAGTAACCCATGGCACAAGACCCCGTGCTTAGAGCACCACGCATGTTATGGTCTGCTTTTCACTCTCTAAATACAGCCTCTTTCTGACAAGAACTGATGAGATGAGACGTTACAGTAGCCAGACAGCCCGGAACATGGATATTTCCAATACACATCACTGGCATCTGTGTTGATGGCATGGCTTAGCCATTTGTTTCAGGGGTTCTCTGTATAGCTGTAATTATCTTAACAGACAAGAACAGGAAAAGAGTGCCATTCCAATCCATGACAAAGACATAAGCAGCAAGCTCTGACAAGGACCAATATCACCACAGTAAGTTTATTCAGCATGTGGCTTATTTAATGCCCAAGCCCAATCAATTGTATTGATCGCAGCAGGAATCTTTCTTTATCATAAGGGCTGTTTACACTTACCCAATTACACTGCCGTTTGTCATAAATTTACAGCTAGTTAATGATGGCCTCCTGTCATACTTTTACAGGGCATTGATTAAAACATTACAGCTCTAATTGAGTATGTGAATCGATCGACTCTTTGTCCTCTGAAGCCACAGCTCAGCCAGGAAGAAAGGAGTGCTTTCTCTCCCTCTCCTTGTACAAACCTTTGGAATAGAGCTGTGGAAAGATGAAGAATTATTAAGGATGATGAGAGAAGAGGGCGTGCCAGTGCATTCACCAAAATATATCACTGGCTTTCTTTTGTTCACTTACAATACCAGCCAAATGTTTGAATACATTTGTTTACTCCTAATGTTTCTTTTGATCTAAAGGTTACAAAACGAACATTTTAATTTTACTTAAGTTGAATCGAATGGTGAAGGAAAAGCAGTCAACAAGTGCTCAGCATAATGTGTATGGGAACTTATTCAATCCTTTTTAAAAAGCATACCGTGATGCTCCTCTTGAAGTTAAGGTCCCGATATACTCAGGGCAAATTTTATTTCATTCTTTGTTTAGGGGTAAAATGAAGTTTGACATACGTAAGCAGCGATATACTGTTATCGAACATCTGCGGCAGCCCACATTTCTGAGAGCAACATTTAGATGAATATGTAAATATGGTTCTGCGTGCTTTTTCCTCTTAATAAAATACACACAACAAAATTGACAAAACAGCAAGCATTTTAATAAAGCATTAGAGAAGCATCTGATTATAGCAACGTGGTTATGTTTACACAAGCATACGGCACTCAAGTGGAGTCACTTCGCGTTTATTTATATATAACTTTATACAGATAGCTTAAAATCAAGCAGCTTTACCGAGTTAAGGATAAAAACTGTGTCAATGTCGTTTCATCAGAAGTACAACTGCATTTTTCTACTATAAAGCAGTGTGTTCATGCTTTCACTCGCAGGCGTCTGACCTCGACCACTGCACAGGCCAAAATAACCAGAAAAGATTTTCACTTGAAAGAAGGCTGAGCCTCTGCACACACCTACCTATTACGTAATCGCTATGGACCACTTGTAGTACGAAGGTGTTTTGCAGCCAGAGCTGTTGGCAAGCTGTTTCAAACTCCCAAAACGAACTCTAAACGTCTGATTTTGAGTGAAATTACATCACATCAGTTCGTTATTCGATTTCGCTTGATATATCAGGGCCTTTAGTTTGAGAGAATGTCCAGATTGTGCAAAGCTACTATCTATTCAAAGGGTCAACACTTACGAATAAGCAAAAATATAAGGTTGTTTTGAATTGCTTGACTTTTTTGGGGGGTTACTACATAATCCCCACATTTAAATGGATGTTATTTCATAGTTTTAAGACTATGATAATGTACCATAATGCGGAAAATTAGCACAGTTATGAATTATGAATACTATTTGTCATGTCCAGACTTTTGGCTGTTTGTCTAATGACACCATTATTGATGCAGTTAATACATTGGGAATGTAAGGTGTTAACTCTTATGCTTAAGTCTTTACAGAAACGTTATGGAGGCTGAGCAGGGTTAGTTAGAAGCATGTCATTCTCTCAGACTCGCTGTGTTAAGCAGCTGCTCATCCCAGCACTCCATGGGCCACCAATTACAGACACCGAGGGCTGGACACCTGCAGCTTTTATGGCTGCCTTTCAATTAAGAGCTGATTTAGGCCAGCAATAACCCTGTTACTCTCTTTCCAATGTACATAACTACCTCAATTAAATAATTAAGGGGCAGGGGATGTCTGAGACATCCTAGACATTTCCTCTTATGTCTCCTGTGACTGCTGTCTACAGAGTCTATAGGCCACACATTGAGTTGACTGCTCAGATCTGTGAACTGTTAGTCTTTCTGCATTCAGTGACTGTTTGTTGTTCTGTGCATACTATTGTGTGTCTGAACACATTGATGTAATATCCTATTAGGTTATTTTGTACTTTTCGTTGTCACTATTTTGATGGTTTCCCCAGGAACGATGTAGTTACCCAAGCAGATGTAGTGTTGCAGGGTTCAAGAATAAGGATGACATGCTGACAAGGGGCCAGTGTGAGCAACTTCTGGCCAGATGATGAAACGCAGTAGAATTTCCATGTTGTTGTAATTTTAGTTTTTGCAAGGAACTATTTTTTAAAAAAGTTTGAGGCAAATATAAAAAAAAAAAGAATATAAATTGATTGTTTGTGTGGGGCCATTGAAAATATCAAATTAAATTAAATCTATTGTCCTAGCAGAGAATATCCTATTGTTGAGTTCTGTTTTCTGTTACCAGCAATTTATCCATATAGCCATTCAGATTTTATAAGTGCTTTTAAAAAGAACCAGCTGAAAACTGAAAAAAAAGAAGAAAAAAAAAGAAAAAAAAAGTTCATACTTACAGATAATGTTATCTAGCTTTATTCATATTTAAAACTTGTATGACCTGAACGTTAAGAAAGACTAAGGGGGATGCCTCGGTTTGAAATACCTTGGTTTTCTTCCTCTGTCTAAAAGTTCTTAGCCATCTAAATCAATGCAAGATCCCCGGTTTACATCGTACCTCCCAAATCATTAAGGCTTTGCTTCACATTTTACAACTTTCGTAAGATGAAATATTTCACTGGTTAAGCAAATGCTCTACATAGTGGTACAGAGTGCTTTGGGGACATATGGGCTGGAAATTACTAATTATCTCATCAGATCTCAAACTCCACATATATTTATTTGATCTAATACTATGGTGAGATGATGCACATCAGCCAGTAGGAAAACATGTGTTAGGTCTGCTAATCAAATCAAAATAAATCCAGTTTGGTGAAATGTGCCTCTGTGGCTCATTATTAAAGGTGACGCGTTTCCCCTGAGCTTTCAGTCTAACAGAAGTAGGTGACTCCCTCTTTCATGAATTGGGATGCATTTGGATGAATTTATGAGCTTGTTTGCATGGCTACAGGAAATGCCGTGTCTGAGCTATGGATGGACTTAATCTCTATGGACCCTCCTCTGATCTCCCAAAGCATCTGTCTCACAGGTCTACTCCTCATTAAATCCCCTCATATGATTCTAGTACACACCATCATGGTTTGTTATCGCTCAAATACAAGAAAAGTGGATGGTACTTAATTGTACCACATATATTTGTGACCAAGATATCTTCAATTATTTAGACAGGTCCTTAAGAAAGAAATGTCTCTCTCTCTCTCTCTCTCTCCTCTCTCTCTCTCCTCTCTCTCTCTCTCTCTCTCTCTCTCTCTCTCTCTCTCTCTCTCTCTCTCTCTCTCCTCTCTCTCTCTCTCTCTCTCTCTCTCCTCTCTCTCTCTCTCTCTCTCTCTCCTCTCTCCTCTCTCTCTCTCCTCAGTTTTTTGGGGTCCCCCTCCTCTCCTCTTCCCATTAAAAAGTAAAGAATAGAGAATAGATTTGGCTGCAGCATCCTGGTGAGATGAAAGTCCAATTATCTCCACAAATGAAAGGAGAAGCCTTAATTAGGACTGAACCAAATCTGCGTGAGGGGAATGTGTGCAACCATAGAGATGGACAGCCAGGCAGTCTCCTTAGCGTCTGGAGGCAAAAAGAATGAGGGAGAACCGGAAAGGAGGTCGAGAGGAAGAGAAGAGATGGAATGGTCCCTGCTCTGTGCTGGCCAAGGTACGTCAGTGACTTGAGCGCCCAGCCTCGTTCCAGCATTAGCTTTGATCCAGCAGGGTGCCCCTAAAAAAAACAGCTTTTAATGTTTTATTTTCATGGCTACTTGCTCACGGATAATCGTTATGTTTCATGACCAGAAATGAGGTATTTTGGTCAATCTGCTAACCAAGAAGCACAAAAAATGAGAGAGTATTTCAATGTCGCTGAAGCCTCCATCCAACAATGCTTTTCTCAGAAGCCTAATGTACACGATACCTCTCACCAGCAGCCATTTTCTCCATCTCTGGGCTGTACAAAACAATTCTCTTCCCCTACTCCAGGGGAAAATCACACCCCCGTAATTAAATTTACTCTCTCGTATCCGCTTCATATACAGTAGATGGCCTGTGTGACAATCAATCCCTCCCAGATGTCTATACATTAGTGGTTATGAAGTTTTTTTATGGAACAGTGGCAGTATATTGCAGCGTTAGACTGTGTAATCATCTCGTTTCACCACACATAGACTGCCATTTTGCTCTCATATGTGGCGGACAGTCAGGGGACGGATAGGAACGTAGCATGCCTTCCATCCCAAGCAGAGGATTAAGGCAAACCCCCGAGCTTACCTGTGGCTTTCAAATGCATCTCTAATATCAAACAGCCTGCAGTCTCCCAGCATCTGAATAAAACAGGTCTGCTGCCTTTGCAACACTGCAGTTAATTGTGTAGTCGCTTGTCGCATCTCAATAGTCACCGATATTCAGCAACCAGTAAATAGAAAGGCAGATATGGAACTATGCCCCTTTACCCTATCAGAAAAATGTTTGTTGATCTGTCACTTCAGAAAAATGAATGTTTGTGCCATCCTGCAAGGTTTCTTTGAGTATTTAGATTATTTGTTTTCAGTTTAGCACCCTGGTTTTCGATGAAGGTGTTACAGTTCTAAACCATTCTAAACCATTTCTTAAAGCTACAATATGTTGGGTTTTTTTTGCAGCTAGGGGTCGCTAACCTCTTACAATAACAAAGGCATAGATTGATGACGCATAAGCGGAATTATGGAACGTGTCGTCATGCTAATGGATCTAATAATGTTTATGGATGATTGAATACATTGATGCTTTTAACATGACTGTGGTATGAAGCAGGTCGCGATTGCTAATGAGAGACAGATATCAGCGCCACACACAAGTGGTGCGGATATAAAGAAATGAGGACATTTCATTCTACCGAACTACCCGCAAGTGCAGAATTAATACTCACACAGGTCAGTTTATTAGACGAATGAAACTTGTGAGGTAACGATAAATAGCGTGCATATTTATCTCCTCAAACGTATATGCATTTCCAAATCTTTAACTCGTTAAAATAATTTTACGCAATTAACGCAAATAAATTACAAAAGTATGTGAAGCTGCGTCATTAACGCAGTTAGATGATCTTAGAATTCAGGAGTTTATCTCACTGAGCATCTAGCACCTGTAACCCTGGTAGGAGGAAATTTCCATTCTAACCTTTTAACCCGATTCATCTTCTCTGTCTGTGATCAGACCATTTTAAGTGATCAGTGATTCAGTAATCAAATTCATTTAAACAATCAGTCCAAAACAGCACTAATGTAAGGAAGGTCAGGCTGATTACATCAGAGATATCAGAGAGAATCGAGACTCACATGTGAGTTTTTAGGGGAATTATTCATTCCAGTGTGAGCTTTGCTTGAAAACACGAGCTCGGTCATATTCTGTGATTTGTTTCTGAAGAGCGCAATTTTGGTGACGTACAAGAGTCGTACAGTAAGCGCGCGTGAGTCTGTTGTATTGATGAAAAAAACTTTACAAATTGTGTATGTGCGCTCTCGATCACTGATCACATGTTGCATTATGTACAGACACATTTCAGCACATTCACGTCGCTTCCACACACACTCAGGATAATGTTTGACTTGCCATGTGTTCGTTGCTGTGTTTAGTAATTGTAGGTAAATGCAGTCAGGGCAAGATGGTTGATTTAGGAGTTTTTTTGCACCTCAATGTGGTCCTTTTCAATATCACAGCTTAAAAAAAAAGCTATTTGTTGTTTCATTGTACACACACTATACACTGAATTCTGTAAAGCTTTTTTTTCTGTAATGTTTTTTTCATGGGTGCTTTGGTTTGCATACATTTTATTATATAATATAATTATATGGACCCCTTATGTCATTTGGTGTCCTTTTGGAATCTTCAAGTTTTGTGAGAATCGGCCTTCAATCTGATTGTTTACTTTGCTGGATATAGCAAATTATTACAAATGAATGTGTTAAACAAGATAATGTGTATGCTTAATTTCCCAATAAGTGTGTGATTAATCAGATAAAAAAATTTAAATCGATTGACAGGACTAATATATAAAAATATGTATATATAAAAACGGTGTGTGTGTGTTTTGTTTAATCAAATGTTCAGTGTCTCTGTTACACTAATTTGTTGTGTATTAATAGTTAAAAAAATATTGTAAAGTGATTGAAAGTTACACTGTTGTCAGGAATAAAAAAAAGTTTGAATCACAAGGTACAAGGAAGACAAAAAAACAACAACTATGGAACTGTGGTTGAATTCATGGTGAGGTGCAAGGAGAGAAACCGTTTTTTTCCCCTCTCGCTCCACAGCTTTTTTTGAATGTGACAGCACAATGCCACCTACCGCTGTGACAGTGCATTTTAAAGCGTGCGTGACATCAATAAATAATGTGCCGAGTGTTGGAGTGCAGCGCGTAATCAGCCCCAGTGCGCTGCTGCGCCAAAACAACAGCATCCTCTGTTTGATCTGCCATCTAACTAACGCACCACTTAAAGGACCACAATTACCTCCAACAATCGGCCCCATAACAGCAGCTGTGTGGCTACCTGCTTGCACGTGCTGTGAGGCACAGATCTATAATATGGACAAGCCGTTTTGGCTAGCTACATTTGCTAGTTGGAGCTGTTGTCTTGTCTTGAATTTTGTATGCCCTTTGTAATGTTTTGTTACTTGGCATGTGGAGGTGGTTATATCCCCTAACTTTATTCAGATGGCAGATACTCAGTATTTATTGGTTGTTTTGTATCACCTAGAGATGCTTCCCTGTGTATGATTTGATACCTGTGCCTTCGGCATCTCCCAATGAAACATGAAAAGGCTCTACTTCTAGTGAAACACTTTTCTTTGACAGAAAATCTGATGCTGTGACCTCTACAAGTATGCTGATACTTGTGGATATGTTGTGAATGTCAAAAAAGCATTTTTTAAATGTCAAAATACATTAATTTATTTTGTTATAAATCTGATCAGACTCAAAAATAAGCATATTTACTGTATCAGTTGGTATGCACAATTTAAATTTCTTCAATCGACATTATATCCATGACATTTTAGCACCCCTACATTACATCTCAATATCATGCAAAGAAACAAACTATTTACTGTACTGTTAAGACAATGTTAACTGCATTTTTATTGTTTTTATTAATATCTTCTGAGTGATTGTCAGAGAACGCTTTACTTTCCGTCTTGTGAATATATTTCCATAACCAAAGGGAATACAGCTTTTTCCAAGTCACTAAGTATATTTGTTTGTTTTAGAATGCTAAAGACCATCCACTTGACATGTGCATCACCCTTAACTTTGTTCACATGACAGCCAGAGAGTACTTACCTGCTCTACATCAACTGAGATTTTTCTCAGCATGTGATGTTACGTAAGTACCTCTACATTTCCTCTAAATACATGAAAAGACTCTATTTTTGGTGCAGAACTGTTATGTAGTAGCCTGCGGTGAGCACTGAAACTTGGCTACATTCTTGAGTCAAAACTCTGAACAATTTATAACGTCAAAACAGGATCATTCCTTTGTAGTGAATCTGAATAGACACTCAAAGTAAAGAGTGTGTATGGCATATTCTGTGAAGCACAGATTCAGTCAGCCTATTTACTCTATCTATCTAAATTTGCATCGTTTATTCATATCTCCAGAGCCATTGCCAGGGAACGCTTCCGCAAGAAACTAACCATTCCTCTTCCAGCTATGTCAATATCTTTTCATCACCTGAGGAATATTTCCTCTTCCTCCCCCAAGTATATTTGGCGTTCATATTCCTCTCCTTTATGTCAGATGGTTAAATCTCCTCTTTTAGGCCTAACTTTGCAGCAGAAGAGTTGACGTAAACATTGGGTTCTCTATCCCTGGAGAAACTGTGGCGACTACTGGCTGTCTGAGCTGAGGATCCAGGGCTGAGGTAGTTCCTGCAGTGGATCCCATGGGTGTGGACACTGGTTAATGGACTTGGTATTTAGACACACATAATGGGCTCAGTCTTAAGGAAGTGCTGCATGCAAACTGACTCCCTTCGTTGTCTCTGAGGACCCGGGCTCCGCCGTCTTGTCTTCCTTTCTCATCTCCAGGGCCTTGATCCCGACCTCCGGCTGCATTAAGCTCTTCTTCGAATCCTCTGAGGGCTGCTCCCATCATCCATCCCTCCTACTATCTCTCCAACCCATCAGCATAACATCCTTTTTTAAGTAATGAACTTAGATTACAACAGCTGGGCAGGTAAAGTCCTTTAAGCTTGTTGTTCTGTTCTGTTCTTTTCTCTCCCATCCCCCCCCCCCCTCCCCTTATTGTAAGCATGTGTTTTATGATTACCCAAGACAGTGGACAAGTTTAATTAGGTCAGCTTTCCAGTCAAAGACCCTCTGGGGTCATGGTGAGCTGATCCACATATTATTTATCCATGCATTATGATAGGTCAAAGGGCCAATTAAATCAAAGGTGATTTGGCCAACATAGCATTGGGAGGTGTGAGGCAGTGTGCTGCCCCTGGTTCCTGCTTCTTACTCATTCAGGATCATTAGCGAGCGGGCGGCTCGTTGCAGATCAGGCTGCTAAAATGCAGGGGGTCAAGCTGCTTCATGCCACACTCACAGCGGGATTACCCTCATCCAGGCTTCACACCGGACCCCTGCGTTGCTTATTTGTGTTCAAACATGCAAACGATGAATTACCGATTCTAAAACCTTGCCCAATTTGATGCGAGTTTGCTCACTACATCACTTTAAACAAGCGCCACACGTCTGGCCTTGAAAAGATCTTTTCCTCGACTAGTGCTAATGAATACAGAGATTTAGAGCTTGTGTATGATGCTTGTTTTACATTAACATCTCGTTCCTCCATTCCATTTTTGATGTGGTCCACCCTCAGTGCTGAGCAACTGACACTATCATGATCATTGAAGTGTAAAGGTGAAGAAATCCCTTCATTTCGGAGCCGGAGCGAGAGGGTTACCGCTGGTCATTACCCCATCCACTAAACAGTATATCACTTCAAACGGCCTTCCGAGCTCTCGGCCAATATCCCTCTGTGTGACTTTCAAAATGCTGAATCCTCACAAGTGTACAAAGCAACATGAACGCCCACACAGAGCCAGTGTTTTTTCTTCTAATGAGGGCCAGCATATCAACTAAACGCGAGAATGAATCAAAAGTACGACATTCGAGTTTGCCATCTCTTGCTATTTCTTCTCTGTCTGAATTCAGTTTTTAAGTTTTCTGCAACTGTATGGGACTCAAGACTCTCATTAACGGCCAAAACCTTCGGCATCCCATGGCTCTTTCAGCTAGGGACATATTTAAACTATTTGTAGTTGTAGATTCTGCCGTATTCAATTCAGTATCTATGTCCAGTCAATGAGTGCTACTCTTCATCACTGAATGGAACTGCGATGCATTTGAAAATAATCCTTGAGATGGAAACAGCAGAAATGGAGGACAAGAGCAAAAACAAGCAGGCAGACAGTGCTGAATCAATTTTATTGATGATGTGCTTATAGCTCTGTGACCGTATTTAGCCACATGTATTCGGCCCTGCTGTTTTGGCTACATGATGCTTTCATCAATAGTATTCGGAGGGCTGTACTGTGTTTACAGAAAATGAGAAATCTCATTTTTAAAAAAAAGTTTTTCTGTTCCAGATTTGGTCTTTCTCTCTGCTGGTTAACCTTTCCTCTGAGTGGCTATTATATTCTTTATTGTCAATGAGGCTCTTAATGTCCCTGAAGCCAAAAACTGATGATGAAGCAGTACCAAGCCATTAATCTCAAGTGTTTTCTGTAGAAACCGTGACACTTTTGAAAACATTTCAGTGAATACGTTTTGTTTTTTTTGGGTTCTATTGTAGCATTACAGTTTTTTTCATTCGCTAACAAGCATTTGTCCAATCAGTTGTCACATTTTCAAAACTCTAAACACAGTTAGCACAGCATCGGTCTTTTGTGACCATACCATTCACACATTTCATGTCGTTTTCACACAATATGCAGTCAGTGAACACATTTCCACAATGCTTACATTTTCTTAACAGACAAGCTATACCTCCCAACAAAATAATGGATTGTTTTTGTAGTATTTACAAATGTTAACACACACCATCCCACAATAGCAAAAACAATATTCCAAACCTTAGATACAGTATAAAAACTTCTTGTTCTGCAATGATATCAGTTCAAAAACAATATATTTATATATTTCAGCTGAAAATAAACAAACAATTGAATTATTGACACACAGCTGATTTATGTTGGGTAAACTGGGCCAACCACAACTGATTCCAGTCTGGCTCAGTCTCAGTGGCAGGGGTTATTTTTTCTATTACATTGACACTTATACAGTAAAAGGAGGACTTTGAGGAGCGATGTTTTTGGAAACAGAAACAGAAAAAGACAAACACTGTAATGTATGGACGAGGAAGAATAAGAGCAAGGGGTCCAGGGAGAAGAGCAGGCCCAGTGAGAGATGCAGTGAGAGATCCAGTGAGAGATCCAGTGAGAGATCCAGTGAGAGATGCAGTGAGAGATGCAGTGAGAGATCCAGTGAGAGATCCAGTGAGAGATCCAGTGAGAGATGCAGGAGCAGTGAGAGATGCAGGAGCAGTGAGAGATGCAGGAGCAGTGAGAGATGCAGGAGCAGTGAGAGATGCAGGAGCAGTTAGAGATGCAGTGAGAGATGCAGTGAGAGATGCAGTGAGAGATGCAGGAGCAGTGAGAGACGAGGAGCAGTGAGAGATGCAGTGAGAGATGCAGTGAGAGATGCAGGAGCAGTGAGAGATGCAGTGAGAGATGCAGTGAGAGATGCAGGAGCAGTGAGAGACAAGGAGCAGTGAGAGATGCAGTGAGAGATGCAGTGAGAGATGCAAGAGCAGTGAGAGACGAGGAGCAGTGAGAGATGCAAGAGCAGTGAGAGACGAGGAGCAGTGAGAGATGCAGTGAGAGATGCAGTGAGAGATGCAGGAGCAGTGAGAGATGCAGTGAGAGATGCAGGAGCAGTGAGAGATGCAGTGAGAGATGCAGTGAGAGATGCAAGAGCAGTGAGAGACGAGGAGCAGTGAGAGATGCAGTGAGAGATGCAGTGAGAGATGCAGGAGCAGTGAGAGATGCAGTGAGAGATGCAGGAGCAGTGAGAGATGCAGTGAGAGATGCAGTGAGAGATGCAGGAGCAGTGAGAGATGCAGTGAGAGATGCAAGAGCAGTGAGAGACGAGGAGCAGTGAGAGATGCAGTGAGAGATGCAGTGAGAGATGCAGGAGCAGTGAGAGATGCAGTGAGAGATGCAGGAGCAGTGAGAGATGCAGTGAGAGATGCAGTAAGAGATGCAGGAGCAGTGAGAGATGCAGTGAGAGATGCAGGAGCAGTGAGAGATGCAGTGAGAGATGCAGGAGCAGTGAGAGATGCAGTGAGAGATGCAGGAGCAGTGAGAGATGCAGTGAGAGATGCAAGAGCAGTGAGAGACGAGGAGCAGTGAGAGATGCAGTGAGAGATGCAGTGAGAGATGCAGGAGCAGTGAGAGATGCAGTGAGAGATGCAGGAGCAGTGAGAGATGCAGTGAGAGATGCAGTAAGAGATGCAGGAGCAGTGAGAGATGCAGTGAGAGATGCAGGAGCAGTGAGAGATGCAGTGAGAGGTGCAGTGAGAGGTGCAGTGAGAGGTGTAGTGAGGTGCAATACCAAGCGGTTTTATCCCAGGTGCATCGCCTTGGATAATACCAGATGTGATGTTGATGAAAACATGTGGCCTAACCCTGAAAATCACAGAGATTAGATACAGTAATTTTGTGCTTTTTTTAGTTCCCCCCCCCCCCCCCCCTTTTTATCTGGGCTTTTTGCTGTTGCTTTTTTGTTCAGAATGCTCTTGTGTGTTTCATGGATATTTTGTTCATTGTAAGCAATACTGTAAAAAAATTCTGTTCTATCATACCATTGTAAGCAATACTGTAAAAAAATTCTGTTCTATCATACCGAGTTTCTACTGCACCTCCTGTAGTAAACAGTAAAGGAGGTGAGATTGCTTTTGCTTTAAAAGATTGCTTTTGAATGTGAACATTACTTTACATGTGGACATACAATTCCCAACCAAGAAATTTAGTGTAAAAACCGTGGATTGCATGTTTTGCATGCAAATACCTATAAAACCGAAACATAAAAGTCTATGCAGTTTTTGTAATGTCAACAATAGCCAGTATTTTGAAACCTGGTGTACTTTGATTGACTGCATGTACTTTGTGAAGTGAAAACAAGTGTTATTCTTTGACAGAATAATTTCATTTTGAGTCAGATTTCCAGTGTTTTGGTAAAGTTAGTGTGTGCAGAGAAAGATGTGTTCTGTTTTGAAATGAAGAGTTAGTATATATTTAACAAAATGTGTTTTTGAGAAGAAAATTATCCATTTGGCCAATTGTGTTTTATATGTGTGAGTCTGTGTTAAGAGTTTAGAAAAAGTATCTGAAGTATGGGTAAGCGCTTGTTAGCAATTGAAAAAAACTGTAATCACAATATCCTTTGACATGAAGGAAGGGCCATAATTGCCATGGTTCTCATCACTTCTTCTCCCTGTTTGCTAATGAAAATGTGACCAAAGATGGCTTATGTTGCAAGTTAGACAAAAAAAAAAAAATCTAAAGGGATTTGAGTGGACTTCTGTTTTCTGTTCAATTGTTTAATCGTGTAAGAATGGGGGAGAAACTAAAATTAATGTAACAATGTTTTATTGTGTATATCTTTGTTTGTCAATATTTTTGCTGATACAGACTGATTTCAGAGCTAAATATTGAAGATGCACATGAAAATAGTTAACTGAGGCTTTCCAAGGTGACTTCTAGACTTATATCTTACTTGGTTGAGGACATCTGTGACAACAAATTTGTGTCACTAATAATTTATGCTACACAACTGTCTGTGCATGATTTATTCAGGACAGGGATTAATTAATACATTCAATCAATGAAGCTAATTAAGAACACAGTGGGAGCTTTGCAAAGCCACAACAGCCAGCATGACCAGGCAGAGCGTGTGTGTGTGTGTGTGTGTGTGTGTGTGTGTGTGTGGTGTGTGTGTGTGTGTGTGTGTGTGTGTGTGTGTGTGTGTGTGTGTGTGTGTGTGTGTGTGGTGTGTGTGTGTGTGTGTGTGTGTGTGTGTGTGTGTGTGTTTTGTGTGTGTGTTTGTGTGTGTGTGTGTGTGTGAAAAGAAGAGAAAATGGTGAGCATTTTCATTTTGATTGCCCCCTCAAGCACATACACACTTCACAGATAAAGGGGTCATGGGCGTGTGGAAGAAAAGAGTGGACAGGCCTTAGATCAAGCACTAGTGTTTCACTTGGCAGCTTCACTCAGCACTGTCACTCCTTCCCATTTATCACTAGGAATGTCATCCTCCCTCTCTCAGTTTTCCATACTATCTGCTCTTTTTCACCACAGCCCGCACCCCACCCTTCCCTTCCCCTCCCCTCCTTTTTTTCTCCATACCCACACTGTCTCCATCCACAGGGACATGCTGACACTTAAGCACACACACACACACACACACACACACACACACACACACACACACACACACACACACACACACACACACACACACACACACACACACACACACACACACACACACACACACACACACACACACTTGACACTGTGCTAGTTGTCTCTACGGAGAGCCATTTCCCAAGCAGCCCGAGCTCCGGCAGGTCGCTCAAAAAGACGACAACGAAGAAACAAAGAATCAGGAAAAAGTAGTTCTACTACTGTCACTAAAGTGGAACTTTTTTCACTCTCACTTGCGCTGTGAAAATGGCACACTGAAGCTGCTTTTGTCCCTCCCTGCCTCTTCCTCTCTTTGTCTCATTCTGTCTGCAGATGAAGAGGGGAGAATCTGTTGTTCATTTTATGGAAGAGCTGTGCACTTGCCTTTAATGTTAGCTGATTTGGGGCTCATAAGCACTAATTGGAAAGTTTGATTAGCAAAACTGCATGGGTTTTCATGGCCTGCTGAGTGGACTACACAGGAGTTAGTTTGAAGATCAGTTTCACTCTCAGTCAAACATCCCTCTTTGTATTGCCATCTACTATCCTTCTTTTCTCATACTGTGCTATATAACCTTCCATATTTTGTGCTTTGAATACAAGTAAGTAAAAGCTGTTACCCCAATGTCTAAATATATTAGAAATTGCGCTGTTTAAAAAAGTGAATCCTATTTGTAGGTCATCATGATTGATTGACTGATTGATTGCTTTACACTGTATTTTTTAAGTAAATAAAAAATATTAAAAACATTTTACAAGAAAATACGATTTCTGTTTCATTCAAAATTTCACATTTAATTTGGTTTGTTACTTGCAGTTTCTTTGTAATTTGTGTTTACCCACTTATGCTGTATGATTTTTGCATTAGAAGTTATGCTAATAGACTAAATATTTAACAACTGATAATAATAAAGAATAATACAAAATAAATCAGTATAAAGACTGCATACACTTCCATTCTATATACATTTTCTACTTTTTTAATATAAAATGTATTAACAGTACAGTAAATAGTGAGTTTCGTTGCATGATTTTGAAATCCAATGTATCTTAAATGTATCAGTCTCTTAATTGTCATGAATATAATCTTGATGGAAACAAATTGTATGGTGCTAAATTTTCTTAAATATAATTTCTTATTTCTTTATTTTGGTTTTGGAGTCTGCTTTTAGACCTGGATTAGTTCTTGATAGGTTTCTTGAGATTCACCACCAAATACTTTTTTCTTTTACTATCTAGTGCTCTGCACTTTCATAGTTGATGGCAATTGTGAATTTGTGAAGTGATTTTGAGTGATTTGCCACATTAATAATTAAACTTACTGTTCCAAAACCAGCTGGACTCTTTGCTGCTCAGTGCTATGAAATGACAGTTGGATTGTCTTATAAGATTACAGCATGGTCTTTTATTCTAAACCCAGACTCCGTGGGACACGAGATGATGGAGAGGGGCATTTCCACGCTAATCTTTTTCCTTCTGGCCCAAATTCTTTGTTGAAAACCCTGACACTAAGACATTTAAGCAGCTTTCCAATGGAATCCACACCCCTACTGTACGTACAGTTCTGAAGACAAATGAACGGGCCTCCCTGGCAGTAACTTAAACACCAATACAGACACACACACTCGCTCTTCCTCCCCACTGTGTCTCCCATTAATGAATAGCTAAGCTTCCCAACAGTTTGCACCAGTTTGCTTCAGGTGAGGATTAGCCTGGTCAGCTCCCTCCTTTCCGCTCCTCCATCCCAGCATCCCTCTCCCTTCCTCCCTCTTTCCTAAGGCCCTCTCTCTCCTTTATAGGAATTCCCTCCCTGTCTCCTCAACTAAGCTTTTGCCAAACAAGGTTTGCTACCCATGGTTAGGGCCCTCCTGTATTTTACAGCCAATGGGATGTTTTCATCCTGATGACGCTATGCCACAGTTTGTGTACAGCATGGCAACAAGCATGTCTAGGCATGACCCATTTTTATTTCGGCTTACTGTGAAACATGCCCGTCCCATTCACAATGGCGCCCAAACCCTCTAGCACACTCTTATTTAAACACACCACAAAGAGTTCCAGCAATTTGTCAGCCATATTAAATGTGTGGGGCTACAAACAGAATAAATATTTTAAGCCTAGAGTTACTTTAACCGTTCAATCAAAAACACTCTGGAAGTGAGTGGTGTATGAAGGGTTATTTGTCAATGGAAGGTGTTGCACACATCTCATGATTAAATTTGGTTTGTACTGGCAGTTGGAATGACTTTGAATACCTGCTGCTATAGTAGCACTAGATTTTAAGAATTCACTCTAGACTTGCTTGAGGGCATTAAAATGAGGTCAGTCATGTAGGTTAGGTTCAAAGAGACCCTTACATATTCAATAAGGGGTCTATGTTTTTAAACCCTTTCACGCATAGTGGTCACTACAGTGTACAGCTATTTAAAAAGCATTTTCTTGAATTTGCGAGGGTTTTGATGGCAAAGTTGCACATCAATCTCTTCAGTGGACCCTGCGGTGCATCATCCTATACATTGCAACCAAGTTGTAAGCCATTGTGTTTGGATTTTTCCCCCCTCCAAACCAAGATGGCCAATGATCAGTCAGACATGCCAAGTTGCTCCGGAATATCCACCCATTCCTTCTATCCTAGGAGACTCTTGTAGGTAAAAAAATATTGCAGCATCAAGCAATATCTAATGAGTCATATCACAGTAAAAATTTCCAAGTTTTGATTTTAGATTGGGAGAAAAATCTGATTAATCACCTGTCCACTGTAGTGGACCTCATGGATCAATGGCTATATTTCAGCTACAATTCATACTTAAACTGTGAATATTGTTTTTGAAAATACTTAATCTGCAGTGACTTCTTTTGACTGTAAATAAATGTATTTGCATTATTAGAATATAATTTTCATTGACAACGAAAAAAGTTATGTAATTACATAATTTATGTGACTTGTAATGCATTACTTTACTCATTTCATCAAAAAAGTAATCTAATTACGTAATGCATTACTTCTTAGATCAAAAAGTAATCTTTTTACGTAATGAATGTTGCTTGTAATGCATTTATTTACTCGTAACATCAAAAAGTAATCTGATTACGTAATGCATATTACTTGTGATTAATTACTTGTTAGATCAAAAAGTAATCTGATTACGTAATGCATGTTACTTGTAATTAATTACTTGTTAGATCAAAACGTAATCTGATTAGGTAATGCATGCTACTTGTAACACATTACTTTACTTGTAACATCATAAAAGTAATCTGAATGCGTTATGCATGCCCCAACACTGCTCGTTTCAGATGAGATTGAAAAATACGTATCGCTAGGGTTTCTCAGAGGAGGGCTATGCTCGAAATGTGTCCATCTTGAACATAATCCGAATTATCAGCTAATGGTACACTGGAGGGAGCATCTGAGTGGTTTCCACTGTTGTACCTTGACACGCTGTAGAAAATTCTGATGGAATCACATCCTCATGTTCTGATATCAAATATACAGAAAGTCCAACTTGTATGAAGATCAGTTGCCTTTGCAATATTTCAGATTTATATTTTTTATATATATTTTATAGTTTTCACATTGATTAGTTTGTTAAATACACATACTTTATGTGTTTGATTATTGTATTATGTTTAATACAGTATCTCTTCAGTTTAAACCATAAATGCATGCTGTCCACTCAAGTGGACATCTGAAAATCTCTTTGAAAATTTTGTGTAAAGAAAAAAAAATCAAATCAAATCTTGTTTTTCATGCCCTAAGAGCAATACAAACACATAGGAAAAAAATCCTGACTGAGGTTATCATAATTAATGCATGAAAGGGTTCAATTACATACATTACACCAACCCTATTATCTATTAAATTTTGATTTTTGAAGCACCAGGCTGGATAATAGATGCATAGAGTAGCACATTTTCATTAGCTATTTGTCAGAATAGTATCTCAGGTAAGTAAAAAAGCACTTAAATGCTTTGCAGGTACCTTTCTAGCATGAGAGCGTTACTGTGGCAACCATTTGTGCAATTGTGGCTTGATGTTGGTGTGCTTTTTTTTGCCTTATGTTGCATTCAAGATATGAACTGACATGTAATGATCTGTGTCTACATCTAATCTTATGTCTAGTAAGATTTGGATAATTATCACCAAATTGTATTTTATGTTAGGTGAAGTAGTCACATGAGCCAAATGACCATGTTCCTTCTGATTTAGCATATTTTAGAAGATAGCACATGCTCTTTTTTTTCTTGGAAAACAGCACATCTCACGCTGTGATATGTGTTTGTTGCTGGGTCAACTAGAAACTTAGCTATACTATATATTTCAAATATTTCTTATTAACCTCTTTCAGCAAAACATGCAAGAAGTGTTGTGCAGTTACTTCTACTTATTTGATGAGAATCATCCACACTCTTTAAAACCCAAAACATAACTAGTGCCCATATACGTAATTATGTGTTTCTACAAAAAGCTGTATGTCAAGTGAATAGTAGGCCTATATCAGAATTTGCAGTATTCATGAAACAGAACAATCCCCAGATGATGTACTAATTCTCTGTTGATTCTGAGGTTTAAAATTAATGTACACATTTCAATCCCATAAGATATTCTGGAAAGTTTCATTTAAAAAAGTAGTTGTTGTTAGTATGTCATAGGTCAGAGAACATATCTTCTCAGATAAAAATTCAATCTTCTTAATGTTTTCGGTGTGTTTTTTTCTTTCTTCTAAGGCATTCAAAAGAACATTGCATGCAGTAGGGTAGGCAAAATAAGAGGTGACCTGGAGAAGGCTTGTAACATCTTACAGTGTAATTTTTTTCAAAACATACATGACAAACCATTTAAATGTTGATGTCATGTAGAAAGCAGCAGGCTACACTAAGGATAACAGTCTCTTGTCTCTTCAAAAGTTGAGATAGCATTTTTTTTTTGAGATTGTATAAGATGAATGGTGACAGAATTGGAAGTGCGGTAAGAGCGGTTTAAGCAAGCAAACATTCAGCGGCAGTCTCTGGCATTAGGAACTAAATTATCCCAGTCTTTTGATCGCTGGACACCCATGGTGCGGCACTGAAAGCAGGTGTGGCATTCTCCCCATGGTGTCCTCATTCTCCTGCCTGAGAAACTCTTTTTAAAAACACATTTTGTGTAATTTCCATAAGAGCTCAGCTCCTGCCAGCTGTCGGAAATAGCCTGCAAACTGCCTGGCAAATGCTGGTTGTGCCACAAATGCGGTTTCATAAACTTTTTGCTTTATAGTTCCAGATCGTAGTCATTGTTTCTTGTGGCTTTACATTCGGTGGTGTGATGCTTTCTTTTCATGCAGTGATCAAAACACTTGATGACATAATGAGTGAAATTGTAACCTGATAATTGCTAGCATGGTATTTGTCAATGAACATTTTTTTAAGAGTACTATCTGGCATAATCTCTATCGGTAACATTTTACATAATAAGTTTTGCTTAAGAATTCAGATATTTCAACAATTACCTAGCCAAACAGATTCTTTTTCTGTTTATCATTTAAAATATTGATTATTAAATACATTTATATTAAGAACAAAAACATAAATTTTGTTATATTTCCAGAATTATAAAATATACCAAAAATATGGAGAATTGTTAGCATGATGTCACAGACTGAATAGAAAACCTGACAATTAGGTTCCTTAAACTGTCTCTGGAAATTTGCTAGTCTCGTGCTCTCAGCTGACAATAATTCACCACACAAAGCACATGAGGTCAGCAGAAACCTTGTTTATCATCTCTACGAGTAAACGTGTAATTAATATTTGCCATGGGTCATTTTATTTTTATGTGTTGTAGTTTTGTAAACATTTCATGCCAAAAAACACAATTGTAGTGTAAACTGCCTAATATATTGTTGCAGCGCTGTTGTGACCAAATAGAATATAGTGAAGGCCTAATCCTTTTATATCATGAGCGTGGCTGAAAAAAAGCCCCTAGTCTTTTTAGTCGGCCTAATGTGTAGTATTAGCAGTGGTAACTGCCACACATAATGAGAGCTATTATATTTGAAATTTTGGACATTGTCGTGCATGCTCTCAACCAAAGCACTTGTGTCCAGTCTTCAAGCTGCTCATCAAATGGTGTCGTTTCATATGGTTCAGATATGAATAAGAAAATAGCTCTTCGCAGATCTAAAACACAAATATTGCCATGCAGTGCCAGCATGCTTCTCCATTCCTTTGAAGTTGTTATCTTGTTAACATTTGAATGCCTCTGAGGTAGACAGAGAAAACCTCTGCTTGGGGTTCATGATGAGACTACTGGGAATGCAGATGTGGCTTATATTCACCAGCATCTCTCCAATTGCACAACTAAAAATCTGTCCGACACTCTTCGAGGCCTTGCAGTTCTCGACTGATGACCTGCTTGTGTGGTGTGTGAAAATGTTTAGGAACCCAAATCAAATCTCAAGTCTTTGTTTGGTGGTCACAAATTTCTACAAAAAAAAAAAAAAAAAAGAGAGAGAATCTACTTAAAATTTTGAAGTAATAATATCTGCAATACATTAATGTTTGTTTTGTTCTGTTTACCCTAAGGGGGGTTATGGCTGCTCTCCCTGCTCTTATCCATGCTAGACTGCATTGATGTGCAGGGAGTTCTTGCCCAGAACATACCGCCAATCCAAACTGTATGCTAATTGTCAATCGTATTTGATGATAGTGGTCCTGACAGAACCATTCAGAATTACTAAGCACAGCAACATACCATGAAAAATCAAAACATTATCCTGAATGTGTGTGAAAACCATAAGAATGTACTGAAATGTGTCTCTGCATAAATAAAATGTGCGATCAGTGCGTCGAGAGCGCACATACACAGTTTGCTTGCGCATTAATATAATGGACTAAGGCGTGCTTACTGGATGACTCCTGATCGTCACTGAGACGCCTAGCATGGTTACAGGTGCATGCGCCATTGTAGATGCTCAGTGTGATAAACTCCTGACTTTTAAAATCATCTAACTGCATGTAGTAAATTACATTAAGGACGCAATTTCACATGCTTTAGTAATTTACTTGTGTTAAATTATTAACGCATTAAGGATTTTAAAGTAATCGCTTGCTTTAACGTGTTATATGCACATGAATCTATGTGTAAGAAACATCTTAGGCTACCACCATCATTAAAGCACAGGACAAAGGAAATACTCTGCGAGGCAGTGTGTGAAAGCGTGCAGACGACACGCTCACTGCACAAATAAAAGAGGGAAGAGCGTCAACCAACACCGTCCACAAGCCACATGCTCACCAAGCAGGATGACAAGAAGCAATAGAGGAGCATCAGTGTGCTCAAGAGCAGAACGCACCCAACAGCCCTCACCACAGGGAAGAAGGCACATCCAACCTGAGTTTGAGATGGGTTTGAAAAAGGAAGAATTGAGGTACTCAACAATGAAACTATTGCTCAGACAGAATGTAAACACTTTATATGCAGATGCATAGCATTTCAGTGGATATTCCGTGTCACAATTCCATACATTTATTGTTGTACAACATTTTTACAACACACACACAACACACACACACACACACACACACACACACACACACACACACACACACACACACACACACACACACACACACACACACACACACAAATTTCTGCATTTTTACATGATTTACACAATGATTTATAATCTATTTATAATCTGATATTGGCCTTCTTTGTGTGGACATTTTGTCACCATAATGTAGGGTTTACCTACCTAATGCACTGTAATGTATGATTTGGACTTTTTCGTGGAATACATTTAAAAATATATATATATATAAATTAACTGAACAGATTGTTAAAACAGATCTTTCACCTTGACGTCTACCCTGCTCCTGTTATTTACGGTTGCCTTGCAGGTCACATCAAATACTGAATAATGTCCTCAACATATTCAGCACTGCTCTAATATGCTGTGTAAATCAAAAGAGAGTGCTTTAAAAGTATTATGACACAGTACTATATTTTTTCTTTAGTTTTTTATTATTATTTATTATTCTAACACTGTCTCTCCCACTGTGTGGGACCAGTAATGACAGAGGTGATCTCTTAATATGTGTACTAAGTGCTCCCCTACCCTTAAAATACATGCATTTGCTCTTCAGGTGATTCCTGGAGTTTATCTGGAGTGTCTTCGTTTATTTAGCTGGTCCCCTATGTATTTATTTATCTGTTTCCCACAGTGCTGTATTACCTGTCCAATGCTGTGGCCAGCTCATCCATCACTACTGCAGGCTGGGTCGGGCCTCTACGTGAGAGCACCCGGTCATGCGACACACACACACAACACACACACACACACACACACACACACACACACACACACACACACACACACACACACACACACACACACACACACGCTGCTAACCACTCATGAATACATTTTTCACTACCTTGCTCCTGCATTATGCCCAGCCCCATGTTCTGTCATTTTCCCTGTGTCCCATCGCTGTCTCCTGCTGTCCCACGGCTTTAGAAAAAAGAATGCAGAGTACAAGAATACACATACGGGCTTACAAACACCGAACAGACAAACTTTTTTTCCACAACTGAATTGTGAAGACGTATTTGCCATAAATAATACCTTACCATATTTCGTAAAAAATATAAAATAAAATTAAAATAGCTTTTTGGAGTAACTTTTCCTCTCACCAGCTTTTCTCTCATTTGCTGCATGCCGAGTTGATTTTCTTCCCAGCGTCCAGTTCAGCATTGTGACAAATACACAGTTGTCCTCCTTTTCACTATTGTCTTTTTTAATTATGCATTGTTATGGAGTTATTTATTCAGTTATTTATGTTTCCCTTTTCTTGTCTCATGCTTGCTGCCAGTAATGCAAAGCCTGAAATAGGTTTGCTGCGGCAGCACACGGATGCGGAAATATGAAAATCAATTTCCCCCACTTCATTGTCAGGGAGAAGAGGAAAAATAGTTTATTTGGCGACTCCTTTAAGGTAGCGATATTATTATTATTATGCAAATACCTGCAGAGCAGAGAGTCATTATTTTTGATTGAGTTTGCTTTTCTAGATGAGCAAATCAGTGGTAATTGTGTACTCAGGCTTGGCACACAACAGGTCTATCACAGGCAGTGTCACAAGTTCACATTACCGTGATGTATGGAGAAAAAGAGACTCGCATGTGACTCACACATGGGATTGTCACTGCACAAATCTTGACTGTAATTCTGGAAGTTCTCATGCTGTGGATCCTGTTTTAATGACGGAGAGGGATTCATTTAGCTTATCAAGAATGAATACCGCCTGAAGTCAAGGCGACTCCTCTGAAGTCTTTATTATTTGTTTTCAGAGCCCTTTTCTTGTCAAACACATACACACACTCCTAAATGTTTGTGTCTCAGCCAAGCCGTTGGATCTTGAATTTCAATAGCAATTTTTTTTTTCTTCTCATTATCATAGCAAGTCTGATTGGACCCCTGCTAAGGAAGTGTGACAACGCTGAAACATGCAGATGTGATATTAATTAATAAGGATTTTAAAAATATATATATTATTAAGGTATCAGTGTAAATTACACACATAATAAGTACTGAGTAATATTAATTAACAATGGACTTACTATATGATTGGGGTTTGGTTTAGGGCTAGTTGCTTTTACTATGCATAATTCACTGTTATTACTATAATAAGAACATGGAACGTATAACAAGGACACTGTAAAAAAGTATTAGCTAATTTATTATGCAGTTATATACTGTATTGTATGCTTTTCGTTTTACAGAAAAGGTGGGAAATTGGGAAATTAGGAAAATAATGTACCTAAATTTTAAGTAACATATTGTTTGGCTAATGTCAGAAACAACAGAAGAGAAACAAAAGTGATGGCTGGAGTAATTCCATTCATCAGACTGTAATTATCTATAATAGCTGGGAGTTTGGAGCTCACTTTTTAGTGTTGAGAGATTTGCCGCTTTTTACAAATTTTGTCATACTGAATAACATTAACCACTCTGGCCTCTAATAAACACTGTGTGAAAGGCAGAGAGGGAGGTTTTTGAGGGTAAAAGCAGGGACTTGCTGTCTCAAAGTTTTTCATAGGGATATTGTTTAAAAAAATCACTCTGGGGATGCCCCCGCCCTGCATCTCTCATGACCAATCAACAGCTTCACTCCTTTTGCCTTTTATTTCATATTTTTGCCCTAGCAACAGGCCTGAACTGCAGCAGCTGACAAGAATTGTAATGCTTTTTTTACACTCCTTTTTTTCTCAATGCATCTTTCATTAACTTGCTCTTTTCTCTTATTTGTTGTCTTTATCAATGGAATTTGCCCTTTTTTTTGTAGTCATCAGTCACTATCAGCAAAGCACTCTTTTTTTTTTTTTTTTTACTCTACTAATAGCAGAATCATTAACAGAAATTCTATACTGTCGATTTACCTCATGGATCATGGCATTGCGTGCATTTTGACTAAATTGGTTGTGACATGAGTATTATCGACAGCCACGGGAGATATGGGCTTATGAGATCCTGTTCCCTCAGGGAGGTGACTGAAGCTACATTTTACTGACTCCAGTGGTCATATTGTTTTCCTTTTCCATCGAAAATACATTTTTCACCTTTAAGATAAACATTCTTTTTTTTTTACTTTTACTATGGCTGTTCATTTGATTCACATGGAATTTAAGCTGCTTTGAAACAATGGCTATTTGTACATGCACACATTTTTTTTTAATCTGAATGCATTTATTCAATGAATCCAAACGTATTATTTGGTTATTATGGATTATTTGGTTATTTAAACGTTGCCACTGTATTGTGAAAAGTGCTGTAGAAATGAACTGACTTGACTTGTATTTGGAGTGTCTAATCTAGAGACCCTCCAGACAAATTCTGCGTCTGAAATAGCATTCTGTTGGTACTACATTTGTCGCGTTATGTCAAAATTGCACCTGACACGTTGGATGGGATTATAATAAGCGAGACGCTCGTGTTCACTCTATACAGAGTGTAAGCTCAGTTGCTTACTCTCATGACGCATAGGAACACAGCTAAAAGTATTTCTTTGTTTGACCTTTTATTGAAAGTAGACTAAATTTACCTGTTGAGACATGCCTTCACAAGCACCCGTAAAACCAGATGAGTTGGGTTTGATTTCTAGCATGATGCGCAAAAGGGCGTTTGCAAAATTTGCTTGTGGCGAGCAGGACGAGGTCGAGGTCGAGGGCCGTGGGAGAACAGCCCGAGGCCGGTGCCGGGATTACTGATGAGCGACACCTGTGTGACGCACCGGTCTCGCGCCATTCTCCCACAGCCCTCGACCTCGTCCTGCTCGCCACAATGCTGTATTTTTGTAATTATGCTAGGTGTCTTTTCACTAGTGTCACAGAAACTTCATGTTTCACCTTTAAATGGTACAGCAAATCAGCTGATGACACGCATCTTAATCAGAGATGACAAATAAGAAACACCATGGCAGGTGTCAATTTAAATGTATGAAAGAAGTGTTTTTTAAATAAAAAATGTGTCA
The DNA here is from genome assembly GCA_036326025.1 of Chrosomus eos. Lineage (NCBI taxonomy): Eukaryota > Metazoa > Chordata > Actinopteri > Cypriniformes > Leuciscidae > Chrosomus > Chrosomus eos. The sequence continues at coordinate 15,231,786 of CM070819.1, read as the reverse complement.
ATCTAATACATATCATTGGTGTATTATAAATAAAACATAAGTAAAATTTAATTTGAATAAATAAATCTAATCAAAATATAAGTATTCTTTAAAAAATAAGTGGAAATAATGCATATTGTTTACTTTAACAAATCAATAATCGATAGGTTTTCTTACAGTAGGTCTGTCTTTAACAGTTTATAAGTTTGTGTGTTTAAATAAATTTCCCTATGGAGAAAATGAAATACTATGAAGATAGTTTTAGTTATTACTTTTTTTTTACTTGATTTAGTCTATTAGTTTTGTATCAAATATAATGTGATTGTCTTGATCGATATCTGTCAGAAACAGCAATTTTTTTTCACCCTGAGCTATTCACGAAAACTTTCCCTAAATTAAATAAATTGTTTGCTAGTAAACCAATGAGAACGCGTGACAACGATGACAATGATTAGTCCGCTTACCTGAAACTCTCTTACCTTACCATGCCATAACTGGCAGATTTGAAGAAAATTACCATCGTTAGGCAAATAAAAAAATGATGGACAGTTACATACATATTACCAACATTCTATCATGTAAGCTTCATGGTACACATCAAACAAGGGTATTTATTAGGGATGCACCGATACCACTTTTTCCAGACCGAGTCCGATACCGATACTTTCATTTTTGGTACTCGCCGATACCGATACCGTAACCGATACCTGTATTTTTAATTTTCAGTTAATTTTCAATTCATGCATTTGTAATTTTTAAATGTATTGGTAGAGAAACCAAAATAATATCAATCATATTAGTTGTTTATTAAATTTAAACTTAATTAGTTCAACAAATATATATTTCATGCACTGCATATTTATTACTGCATAAATTAAATATATATGGATCTTTTTGTGAAGTTGATAGAGGTAGCCTATTTAGCCAAGAGCAGAGAGTAATTTATTTGTCCTTTGTTTGATTAACATTAAAACACAGCAGCAGATTTATTAAAGTGCCGCCCCTTTAAGGCCGAACGCACTGACGCCATTTGAATTATACTGTCTACGTTCACTTGAGATATATAACAGACTTTTACTAGGATACTCGCCAATGTGTTTTTACATAGATTTGTGTGAATTCGTCCGTACAAGCGCAATGCGTGAAAGACTTCCATTCAGTATTCGCGCGCTGTCTGGTGGTTTTCGGGGCGCGTGCGTGGATGTTTGAAGTTCATGGAAATTCTTGACCTGCAAATGTCCTGTAATAATGTAGGCAACCACTCGTTAAACATAAGTAAGGTAACAGTTCATGTTTTACTTACATATACGATTTAGTTTTAATCCAAATAACACGTGCTGAGTGAATGATCCGCAATCAACAGCATTCAACAGAAGTGCTCTCTCTCTCTCTCTCTCTCTCTCTCTCTCTCTCTCTCTCTCCTCTCTCTCTCTCTCTCTCTCTCTCTCTCTCTCTCTCTCTCTCTCTATCTCTCGTCAGTTAACGTTATTAATAAGCAGAGGTGGAAAGAGTACTGGAAATTTGTACTCAAGTACAAGTACAAGTAGTTGCTAAAATAATACTCAATTACAAGTAAAAGTACTGGTGTTAAAAATGTACTTAAGTAAAAGTACAAAGTACCCCTCTCAAAAACTACTCAAGTACTAATTACTTTTTAGCCTGTGATATTTATTGAATAAACATCAAATCCATTGAATCAAATACGAAATATGAATGGATCATATATAATATCAAATATTTTATTTATAAACAGATTTTTTTTTTTACATTTGAAAAAATCTGACTGGACAAGAAAGCTCTCCAAAAGTACCCTACTAATATTTTAAAAGTTATCATCATTTAGTACTGACACATGCGCAATCTAGACAGGCTGTCAATCAGTGCAGTTACACTGTTATGCCAGTGGGTCGCGGCAAGAGACTGTTTTTATCAAAGAGTCATTGTTAGACCGTTTATTATCTATGTTTATTGTAAGCTTAAAACGCGGATTCAATATTTGTTGACAATGACATAAAATGTAACTTTGAGCGCCACTTTACAATGCTAAATCTTTATTTTACGGTCTATGTGCTCGTCACCTGTAACGCTGAAGCTCATATGTTTCAAGTGATGTTTTTAGTGAAATTATCGTGAGGTCTACCCAACATTAAAAACGAAAACAACTATCACATAAATATAGTTATATGTCTTCTTACCATAATGTGTTTTTTGAGATTAGAGGCTGAAGTTTTGTAAGCCGAAATCACTGCAGATGGCAAACAAAGTTTGCATTGCATTTGCACGTTGTCTCCTTTCCTTCCTCTGTATGTGAACTCCTCTAGGTGCGGCCATGGATTCAGCATCTCGAATCTCCATGTCCATAACGCCAAAGTTATTTGATAAGACAAAAATACACCTTCACAGTGAAGGACGTGCGAGGACGAATAGCTCTCCAGAAACCGGGCTTTTTTTCCGGTCCAAATACAAGGCTTTTTATTGGCCCGCCCACGATCAGTTATTTCTATTGGATACCCAAATGCGGGTCAAAGATTTGAATATTAATTTAATTCAAAAAGTACTTATTAACGAATGTGATTTTTAAAGTAGCGAAGTACATTACTTAACTTAATTTGTACTTAAGTACAAGGAAAATTACAGACTTAAAAATATACTCATAAAAGTACAAGTACACGAAAAAACTACTTAATTACAGTAACGTGAGTAGTTGTAATTCGTTACTTCCACCTCTGTTAATAAGCTACATGCCTCGTTTTACTTGATTTGCCATTGACATCCGACTGAACTACAAACTTTCCACTGACGTCTGTGAAAAAGGGTTGCGCTCGACAAGCTCGCGCGTCTGTGTCGTAGCGCACTCAATCCTCTCCGTGTTTTTCTCTTATCAGCTTGCGCACCATATAGTTAAATAGACGACGCGTTAATATATTCTGTTTAATATTCCACTGATAAGATACTTTTATTTCATATACAGCCTTCTTTTTTTATCCCCATTATAATTTCTGACACTGTACACATGCTGCCTGGTATCGGTTGTTGGTATCGGGGCATTTTTACGAGTACGAGTACAAGTACATGAGCTCAGTATCGGGCCCGATACCGATACTGGTATCGGTATCGGTGCATCCCTAGTATTTATGGTAATTTACAGTGTTAATATTACATAGCGAGTCTACGAATCACGTGGGTATGCAGAGCATTCGTGGCTTATATGGCCCGCATACCCCTTCTATATAGTATATCCACCATGGTGTCATTGTCATGTGACCAACAGCGTCAGTTGCATCAAATCCTCTCCCATGGCCTCATGGAATAGTTAAGTGTCCAGCGATTGCACACTTCAGAGTCTTGCCAGGTCATCCGGGTAGTTTTTGTCTACAGTTTTATGAATACCATAAATTTATAAACTGAGAAATGACTGAGAAAATGGCTTCTGACATTATGTAATGTAAGGTACCAATCATTTTAATTCAATGGCTCCTCACCATGACCTTTGATGCATGCAAGTATTCTATATACCAATTGTATCTACAGTATATTTTGTTGCACATTTCACAATTTTGATTATGTTCCCCCTTTCCAATGTTCTTGGACCCTTAAGATTGTTGTTTAAAGCCATATTTAAGTAATACACTGTAGTTATTTTTTATATCCGGGTATGTAATTACATTATTAATACGGTCATAATCTTGAATTAGAATATTATAATCCAAAACCAGTCTAACTGAAAAACTGCTTTGTAGGTACAGAGTCAGACCATATTTCACAATAGAATAATATGATACTATATATTTAATGCAGGTCCTCTCAGCCCCCTGGCTAGTTTACAAGTCAAAGAAACCCAGATACTAGTAATTTAAACATATTTCAGCACGAATAGCTATTTCCTCATATTTTTCATGCTTGGAGGTTGATTTAGTGCTCGCCCCTAAATGAAACATTAGACACCCCCCTGTGAAACATTTAATTGTCAACATTCATCTGTATAAAAATGAAATATAACTCCCTTTTATCTGCTTCTGAGATAATGACACCAAGTAATAAATATGAGTTCATACCTACTTGCTATTTAAGGCTTATTTAACTTGGCTCAACTATTCTGGAGATGGTTTTAAAATCATATTTAAGTTGGCTCTTTTTGCCATATATTTAAGCAATTGGCACACAGTAAAATGTAATGTTGTGTGCAACGTGCGGTTTATTACTCAAAACAAGATGACTTTTGTTTGTGAGACAATAACTCATACCGGATTCTCAAATGAGCATGTAGGCTGTGCTTTCCTGTGCTATTGTTTTAATAATGTGGTGGATAAAAAGAAGAAAGGCAAAAATGGAGGCGTGTGAAGTCTCAGAAGTATAGATTACATACGTCAACTGCTGTCTCAAGATGGTGCTTGAAAGCTCCAGTCAGATGTATAGCTTTGAGCCAAGGTGCTAGTAGGGTTGAACACAGGGACACCTAAAAAATGTCTCTTTGATGCTTTTTTAAAATGTTTTTCTTAATGTCTTTCAACCGCATGCACAATTCAGTTAAAAAAGTCCTTCTGCATGGATTCAACCTACTTAAAAGGTAAATTGTCAGTCAAGTTGAAAAAATGTCACCGAAATGACAGAATGCTACAATTACAGCATTGCTATGAAGCTTCCAGACATTTAAACCCCTAGTGTAGAGTGTAGTAGACATTCACAAATCTTCATATAGTAAAGCACAACCTACATTTATTAGCCAAGTAGTGGCCTGAGACCAAAAGAAAGCCGCCTCTCTTTTAAGAATGTACATGAAATGCTTTTCCAAGTCACACCAAATCCATAATTGTAAGGAACAAAGTTTCATTGTCATGGAAACCAATTCCGACTCAATTATCTCAACTCCCTGCTGCTTATGCCCTCTGTTGTGGTCGATCAAGTAGCCCTATGAGGTCTCTCTCATCTGAAGGGGGAGAAAAAAATAATTTATATATATTTATATATATTTCAAAATACAGTATATGCTCAATTCACTCCACCTGCACTATGGGTAAGGTTGTTCTCCCAGCTGGATTTAATTTTCATATTCTCATTGTTAATTATCTCCAACCTCTTGAAGGTCGAAGTGTGGCTTCTGTAAAGGAGCTAGAGAAAAGGGAAGTTACGGAAGCCGGTCGCTAATAAAATTGAAGCATGGTGTCATCAGCAGTTATGGCCAGGTCTTACGTTGTCAGGTCTCTGTAGCTTACGTCAGTTAATTAAGCACGCCTTGAAAAAGTCAGGGGAAATTTCTCCCGTTGACGAACATGCAAAGCGTCTGGGCTTATTCTGTCATGCCAATAAAGGGATATGTTGCCGTAGACAGTTAAGCAGCAGGAAACAAATGACAAACTAAAGTCATGCTTGACAGAAGTGAGGTAATGCATCAGTGCAGCCCTTCTTGTGTTGCAGTCAACGCTGTTTCATGATTTCAAGGTTACATTTTTTTCTTTGACTTGATTTTTATTCCTGTGGAAAATCTGTCACCTCCTTTAACACCCGCGACTGTGTTAACTTTGCCCATTCAAAAAATCTTCTGACCTGGCTGCTTTGTTGTTATATTTTGGGCAGAAGATAATGCGCTTTTGTCTCATAATAATCTCTGGCTAAGTGGTAATTGCTCTATTGATGGCATTACTACAAGGCTTTGACACATCATTACTCACTTAACTACTTGACCTGGAACAAATGTTGAAGCAATTATTGCTGAGAGCTTCTCTACATGGAAAATTGCCACAAACTTTTGCTCGGGGCGTTTCATGAATGACTGTTTATGTGATATCAACAATAACTTTCTTTTGACTGATTTTATTACTGGTATGTTTTCCTGTATATTATGTCTATTCATTTCAAGGGTAGATTTAGCTTTTTACATTAGGGATGCGACTATTATGCAAATTGTACCATTGCTGATTAGCTGACAGCTGTTTTCAGGTTGTGGCCAATAACTGATGTAAAGATAATATTGTAAATCTATTCTACTTTAAAGAAATAATTAACAAAAGAAACACACATATGTAAATACACAAATAACAAATAAATGCATAACATAAGGATGCTATTTTAAATAATACAAATTCACACAAAATAAGAGCTCTTAAAAATAGAGGATAGACAACTGAGATGCTGGTTACATTTGCTCAAATTTAATGGAGCAAACTCGGAGACGAAGGAAAGATGGATATAAATACAGAAGTTGTATTAAAGTTGTACAATTAACTCAGAAACTGGAAACATACTAAACACAAAGAGACTGTGCTGAGAACACCAACTTATAGCCATAGAAGGACAAGAGCGACAATCAACATGGGATAGACTGGGTGTAAATGCACAGGATTACAAGGGGCGAACAAGGAACTGATGAGAGTTATCAGTCACTATGGAAACAAACAAGGCAGCAATGGGAACAAAGGCAAACACAAAGAACTAAACACAAGAAGTAAAACAGCATGAAGACACAATATACTTCAAAATAAAAGTCTTTCAACAAAAAGATTATACATGATATATATATATATATATATATATCATTCATACTTGCATATATTATTAATTTTTGTGGGGTGGGGGGGGTTCACAATAATGAGTGCTTTAGAGTTAATATTTTAGATCTAAAATCTGTGTCATATCTATATTATATATTCAGATTTTTGTTGTTGTTGTTGTTGTTTTTCTAAAATTTCAAGTATGTTTTGCAGCTATAATTTATTCATTCATTTGTGTTTTCAAACTTCTTTACTCATAGGAGTAGAAGGCTGAAGGAGGTCACACTGTCAGACAGAGACCTCTCTCTCACTTGCTGCGATTAAAATTTAACCAGCGCTCATGTCACCGCTGTTGGTTTTTGCAGAGTGGCTGACCAATACCCTAGGGAGGATAGTGCTTGTCTGAGGAGACCTGAACAAGCGAGGTTAAACCGTGTCATCCACCCCACGCCTCATCCACTCTGACAGAGGATGAGGGGTGCCGGCTGACCCGACCCGTGTCACATTAATTATGGCAATAATCACTCAGTAAGTCAGCTACCCTCAAATACAGCCCTGCCAGGCTTTGCGACTAGCTGCCAGCAACCCCAACATTTTTGCATACAATGCTTGAGATTACCATATTGTCTTCGTTTATTTACCTAAATAAAATAAAAATAACAAAAGGCCTTTTTTCACAAGTGGGCCAGTCATTTGTGTGCAGAGTTACACATTAAATGCTTATAATAAATTGAAACCTATTTTATACCTTCTCGGGATGGAATAATTTGTTTATCTTTCTAAATTATGTCATTTTAAAAGCGTAAATCTGGCGTAAATACATTTTTGCCAAATTTGGGTTAACACCGTATTTTTGTCGCATTCATCCTTCTAGAAAATTGCTTGACAAATTTAACCATAAAGACTCAATCTTACAATTTTGCAAGGATTTTTGCAGATCATACCAGCCGTAGCTTTGATTTTCATGGCACATGCCATGAGCTGGTGGTGGAACAACTGTTTAATTCCTTTCTATTTTTCATTTCTTGGATTATGACAGGCAGAACATGAGCAAAGACTCAAGTGGTGCTCTTTCCATTGTTTGTTGTATGTTCTCTCTAAAAACCTATTATCGTGTCCATTTATTCAGAAACTGTAGTCACACCCATGCACATACCTCAGCACAGAGGGGTTAAAAACAATTTGTGTTTGGATAACCTTTTTCACTGACTTTATGTATTAGACTGAGGCAGTAGTATGAATAGCTTCTGACATTTGCAGAAATTGTGGCCGATATAAAAAGTACCTGACTACACAAGTGAGTGAGTGCTGATGGGCTTGACGTCTTTTGCATCGAAGACTTAGTAGTAAATGTCCTACAGTAGTTTTATCATCAACCATTGACGTCTTTTTAAATGGCATACTTGAAGCATGCTCAGTAACTAAAAAATAAAATAAATTCAGTACAGCTTCTCACATATATATTGAGATGCCAATAACTAAGGGACACATTTTTTCCAGTGCTTTGAAATTCAACACAAGTGGGACACTAAGGGACACATTTATTCCAGTGCTTTGAAATTCAACACAAGTGTTAAATCATCAATTCTGCCCGCTCTGCTTATACGAATAGAGGAAAAATGAGATGTATATCATACAAAAAAATAAATAAAAGAATACATAAATAAATTGGTGGTGAAGTCAGTGGCTGAAGCCCTGGGATACAACCCTCTGTGTGTGTGTATACATTATAGTTCTGAGGCCAGTGAATTTAGATGAGACGTTTATTTCTCTGACGCTGGAGGGCTCACTCAGTCCATATCAATAATGCAGCGCTCTTTTGAAATGGATTGTTGTAACATACATTTATTACCACAAACAGAATAATGCAGTGTTCTCACTCATTGTTTGCCATTGAGTTTTGTGGGTTTAGGTGAACGTCACCTCTTTGTTTCCTTTCAAACCACAGGGTCAGAGTTTGGCACTGTATGTTAAAATTGTATGTGTGAAGTGTAAGACACCATTCACATTGGTTGACTTCCTACTGTATGTGCGCTTGACATTTCAGCACTTCACACTGCTATGCAGTTATGCATACGGATTTTAGCATATCCCAGTCAAAATTAAATCAAACTTGAAATTACGTGAAATGAGAAAGTTTAAAATTAAAAGCCCCTCTCCATTCCTGATGCCACCAGCAGTATTACCAAGGATAGTTTGTAGTAACAAATCAAAGTTACACATTTTTTTTAACTTTCTTACTGTAGCGAACATAAATAAATAAATAAAAACTTTCTGACTTGGTTTTAATAATTAGCATATTTATAATAATTTTTTTAGAGTAGGATTTCCTAAACTGGGGTATGTGAACTCCAGGGGTTTGAGGGGGAAGTGGATTTGTGAGTTGATGAGAAGCTAATAATTTATTAAATCATAAATATGCAAAATTGAAATAAGAATTTTAAAAACAAATATCAGAATAAAACACTCACTATAAAAAAAAAATTGAAATATTTATTTGTTTACCTGCATGCTTTGTGGCGATTAACCGACAGCAGAGAAACGTGATCATGTTGTTAAATGATTTAATTGTTTTGCACATAATGGTTTTAAATAATAATAATAATAATCAGCATTTTAGGTTAAAGGGTTGGTTCGGAAATTTGGACATCAGGCCTCATTTCCAAGTGAGCCTTAGTGTTATCTATCAGTAGAGACATTTTTTTAAAAAATTCATCCAGTCCTCCCAGTTGCGTAGTTGGCCGGTGCTAGGCTAGCGCGAATCAATGGTACCAGCTTTAGCATGCCATTAAAACAGTTTTACCCACTCCACAGTACACTAAAAGCAAATCAATTATAACACAAGACTATCTATGCAAGTGTCCGTTGAGAGAATAATGTTAAAAATCAAACTATCCTTTTCATCGCATTGCAATAGTTATATTGTTTTACCTATATTTATTAGCACAGTCTACAGCAGCAGCAGAGTGATATGTTACCTAGGCAACCGAGAGAGTCGGTCCACACGACAATCACGCAAGTGTATTTACCTGCCGCTGACACTCATCACTACAGAAACAGAGTATAATTTATGATATATGTAATAGCAAGACAGAGGACTATGGCAACGTTTGAAAGCAATACCATTGTTTCGGACTTTGAAGACGATGAAGACGAAGAATGTGAGTTATTCAACGAACCATATATGTATGAGCCAGAATACACAGATGAAGAACTATTCGATATGGATGCTAAAAGGGCAGAAAGAGAAATAATGTCTGTAGAGACAGCAGCCAGTGGAGATGCCGTAGAGAACCGGGGCAGAACATCGGGAGACTGGTGGTGCCAGTGCAGAAAATGTATACAAATGCCGACGGAAGACGAGTGTTTTTGCTGCAAGTAGTGGAACTTAGTTATCACACAGATAGCTAACAGAACTGGAGCTAGACACTAGTTTCCAAAATTTAAATGTATCCGGGCACAGCCCCTCCCGAGAAAGACCAATGTGCATAACGGAGCACCAGTTGTCAGTGTCGATCTATCAGTTATGAAAGGGCTAGCTTCATTAGCTAGCTAGAGTAGCCTAACAAAAGTTATTACCTGTACATCTGTAGCTGTTGGTGCATCTGGAAAGACGGCTGGAACTGCATTCCTTGTCATAAACCTGTGACCGTTTCGATTAAATGGTTCTTTAAAGTCGTCTGGTCTAAAATGGTCACTGCAAATCCCTTTTTAGAGTCCAAATTTAGAGTCTCTGTCGGTGTCTCCTTGTCCAAGCCCGAAGAAATAATCCAAAGTTGAATCCTTTCTGGATCTTCAAAATGAAATTTGTGAAAACTTCACAATGAACATTTATTAGGTTTGATTTTGCAATTGCGAAATGCACACCGAATCACCATGTTGCCTTTGTTTACCTCAACAATTATTACTAAGCTAGCTAGACCTCCCGACTGACGTGTGCTTCGGTTCTGTTTACTTTTTGACGCAGTAACGTTACTACTAACCGGAGCAAAGTATAATTCCGCCGCTGCTGAGAAACTAGTTCCTGTAAATGTAATGCAATCACTAAGATGAAAAGGATAGTTTGATTTCTGACATTATTCTCTCAACGGACACTTACATCGATAGTCTGGTGTTATAATTGATTTGCTTTTAGTGTACTGTGGAGTGGGTAAAACTGTTTTAATGGCATGCTAAAGCTGGTACCATTGATTTGCGCTAGCCTAGCACCGGCCAACTACGCAACTGGGACGACTGGATGAATTTAAAAAAAAAAAAAATGTCTCTACTGATAAATAACACTAAGGCTCACTTGGAAATGAGGCCCGATGTCCAAAATTCCAAACCACCCCTTTAACATGCATAAGAATATATAATAGGAAATAATATATTTTAGGTAGTGTAACAAGTCACTATTTCTTTTAGTTTTTTACCATTTAAATCAATTTAGTCAATCAGTATTGTCAATAATGAAGTAAAAAATGTCCTTTTAGTCTATCAATTAATTTGAGGTCATGGAAGCTACATGCATAATATTTAAAAAATAATTAAAAAAAAATGTTTTGTGCATGTGTATGGCATGTCTCACCGCTGGACCTGTCGACTTCCCAAAATGATTTTATGCCACCTACACTACACTACACTACACTATATATATAAATATTATTTTATTTATTTATTGTATATCAGCATCTTTAAAAGCGGTTTTGCCTGGAAACTGTTAGGGATTGCTACATCATTGCTAAGAGCTGAATAACTAGCATGTCAAATAATATAATTGATCATACTGTGCCTGATGCAAGCCTTTGCAATGGGGACTTGATGTTTCTTTTTGAGGAGTTACAGTGAGCCGTTTCATGATAATACCGTACAGCTATTGCTTTCAGCTTCTTGAAACACCTGAAATATGCTGTTTCAGTGAGGCCATCTGTAATGCTTGAGTCAGGAACGATAGTGTGTTTGTGGCATACTTCGCTGGTTGTTGTGTTTCTTCTCGCTCTCTCTCTCCTCCTTCTCTCTCTTCATCTCTCTTTCAAGGGTCAGCTGTGTGAGAAAGAACACTTTTTTTAGATTTTCTCAAGAAAAAAATAAAATAGTTTAGATAAGTACTTACACATGTTTGAGTTCGCAGATGCTGACGCCAACATTTACCTCCATCCTCCCCACCACCACCAGGATGGTCCCTTCCCATACCTCCGGCTGCGCCCCTGCCTTCGTCTTCAGGCAGGAAATGCAGAATCCGTTACCCTCGCGATTGCGAGTTACGGATGGGGCCTAGGCCAAAGAACTTTATATCACAATACTTGCTTGCTGGGCCGTTAATAAATGTATGCTTTTTACGTCATTTCTTTCTGGTAGAACTGCTAATACTTTGTAAAAACAAGGACAGCCTCCTTTTTCTGCCCCAAACAAGATTCTGCCCTCTCACACAAGCTCACATTCATACACTCTAAAACACAACAATACACTTAGTGACACACATTTACGCATTCATGCACATAAACACATACACACACACACACACCGGCAAGTGATGGTGACATCTGGAGTGTTTCTGCCTGACTGGTGCTAGATTCCCAGCGTGACTGACTCTGTAAGAGCTTAAAGCAAGGCTTCTCTTCACTCCTTCAGCCTGTCTATCAGTAAAATAAATATATAATAAACACCTCACTTTCTGTGCATTAGACCAACTGTGTGTGATAATCCCATGTAACGCTTAGGTTAGTGAACCCTTTAATAGGTCGACCTGATTAAGGCACAAGCTGTTGATTGGACAAATGCTGTGTCACCTTCAATTACATGGATGTGGGTTAACTGTACCACCATCCTCCCTTTGTGCGATTGTGTGTGTTTGTGTGTTGCAAATAGACTCCATATTATCGCAACGCTTCTTTCTGTCTCTATGAATGGTTTCTTTGTGTCCCTAAAAGTGCTTATCCATTAACAGCCTTGGGTTGAGAAGACCATATTCAGCTATTACCTTTGGTCACATCTGGTAGAGCAATGTGATTTATATTACGTGAAAATACAATTTCCATATGCTTTGGAGACTTCTATTCGTAGTTTCTTATTGCCGTGCTATTCCACTGTTGGTATTTTGCTCTTTTACTTGTTTAGCCTTTGACCTCTTGAGATGAACCACTTATATTAGTTGACTATGAAATAAATGACTCATCTGTGTTGTGTTGTATTGCTGAGAGCCTGATTTGTTATTACATGTCGTCTCAGCAACAACGCCTGAGAGGAATGAAAATGGGATCCTTTAAAAATGTCATTAAAAAATCATTATTGGCTTACTTTGACCTTTCTTTGGGTAACCATGCCTCTGTGCTTAATTTGGCATACATAATTGATGGAAGCCCATCCTCATTCAGAGAAAAACTTCCACTCTCAATCTCTGTCAGTCACTTACACTTGAAACAGATGCAGGACTGACACATTGTTGTGTAATTCTTTCATAAGGATTTGGACAATTCAACTATTGTATGTGCAATCATTTTGTCCTGCGTGGTTTCAAGATGTGTAAAACAGCTAATATTGTGTGTCTCACAGAAAATGCTTCTACATTTGTATTTGAATTATTATTGTTTCCGTGAAAATCACTGTAACTTTTGTAATGTAGCAGAAAATCAAGTTTCGTTATGTATCTTTCATCAGAATTCTTGATGGAGGTCAGTTGTGTTTAGACATTAGTGACTTTCAAAATCCTTAAGTGAATTTAATGTATTTGTGTCTTGTGTGTGATGTCTTCCATCAAGTCACACACCACACTTACAGATTAGGTTTTTTTTCTCTCTCTTTAAAAAATACTTTAAATTGAATATGATCTTTAAATAATGTGTTGCCAAAATATCACAAGTTTTGTTTTTATAAAAGTCCTTCAGTTGATTTATCTAGATTATAAACTATTATATAAATGTCACTTTTCTATATTAAATCATTTTAGAGTTATGCTGAGTTATGCTTTATTAAAATTAACACTGTCTTAGCAACGTTTTGCTAACAATTTCATTTAAGTATTTCATTATTCATGCAGCTTTTATGACCTTCAATAAATTGTTAAACTATGTGGAATCTTTTTAATTTAAAAATGTATTTTTCTCATCGCAGAATAATAAAAAAATGATCTATTGTAGACAAAAAGTGATTCAGAAAACTCAGATAAAATCAGATACCTAAAATAAAATAAAAACTTTCTCTTCTGTACATTTTAACACAAAATTGTGATAGTTGATAAAAAAAAATTATACAATAAATATCAGCTGAAATTATTTGTCCATAGTTCACACCAAGATAAAAAGCTTTTTTCTTTACTATAATTAAAAAAGTAACAAGTTTATTTATTTATTTTTTATTGTTTTTCCCCTCTCCATGTTCTGATTTCTGTAGCAATAAGATCAACCCAAACTAGCAAGTGTGCTGTAGTGGCATACATTTAGATCACTGTTGTGTCACAGTTACCGCTATTTAATAGAGAAAATAAGAGGAGGAAAACAAAAAAATGGCTAGATTAGTGGAGCTAAATCAGCATTATGGTCATTATAGGCAAGACTCTGCTCTCATTAGAGACACTGCAGCACTTAGACGCCAGTAAAGTAGGTATGCCATAACCATGTCTCCCAACTTTCTTCTAATTGAGATATCAATAATTAACAGACTAATATACTGTCTAAATAAATCATGTGAAAAGCCGCCCCAAAAATCTCGCAAGAAGATCTAACAAATATTTATTCCTCTGACTGACAGATAAACACGGTACACAATTCAAATTAAACTGGTTCGCTTTTCCTAACTTTACTTTTACCTTTGTTTCAACGGATGTGTTCTTAGAGGAGGGAACAGATTGTTGTTTACCCACAAACTGTGAGTATTTTCCTTTTTTCCCCTCCAAGTAACTCTTTACGCAGCAAAGCAATTAATCTTAAGGACAATCATATAAGAGCTTTTCTCGCTGTGTGCAATTTTTTTTGTTTGTTTGTTTGTTCTAGTTTTTTCTCAAGCATATAATATAATATTATAATAAATAAAATAATAAAATGTATATTAAAAAATATTACTAATATAATTTTATAACAAAACATTTCATATTAATGGTATGCTAATTAAAGTTTGACAGTTGCATTGTGTGATATTTTATTCATTAAATTATTTTAATGATACATACTTGTTTTGTAAATATAAATATGTCCCTTACATTTTGGCTCACTTATGATGTCATTGATGATGGCAACTTGCAATATATTGTATTATTCCCTCATTCTTGTTTTATTGCTCTTCACTAATTCTGCACCACAACCACACCCCCTCCATGCATCTATTTTCCTCAAACTTGATCTATCTCAATACATTAGCTGCAGGAGGTCATCTTAACAAGGGGATACACACATTGCTTGAGTGTAGAATTAAGAAAGAATCAGTCTATTGATTATAAGTGTTTCTAATTTACTTTTAATTGTAAAACAATTGCTTTGTTATTTGTTAACATTATGATTTTCATTATGATGCTTTATTTTAATTATACTGTAACATTTAAAACTGATGCCGTTACCTTCTACATCAGAAACATTACTTATTTACATAATAATATTATATTATTACTTACTCTACAATTATAAAAGTGCTAAATTAATAAATGTAACTACATCTCATGTGGATTTATTCATTAATACATATTATTAGTAATATTAGTATTATTATTTGTATCATCATCATCATCATCTCAGCAGTGTGGTTAGTGAGATTCCATCAGTGGATTAATTTATGCTATTATGAACGTTAGACTTTGTGTTTGTTTTGTTTACCTCCAACTATATTTTGACATTTGCACTTTTCTATTTTCACATCATTTATTTTGAAGGAGAGGAGTTTTCAGATAAGCTGATTTGCACTTTGCAATAATTACCAAGTCCCAAAGTTTCGTTTAACCCTATCTAGGAGGGTTTAAGAAGTTCCCAGTGATGTCCCCTTTCATTTTTTTTGTCTCCTTCTTGCCGATGTCATCCCTTCATAGCTTGTTCCAAATGTCAAGTGCTTTGTCTCCTGCTGCCTTGATGACAGCAGCAATTAGTCTATTCATGCTTCATTAACACTCCATTTTTAATCAGAATTAAAAGTGTGAGGGGAGAAAAACACACACACACACAATGCATGTGCACACACATACTTTGCACACATACTCTGAAAACACACACACCTTAAAAGCGTACCCCATGCTGTTTCTTAACCTCTCTGTGCCCAAACTATCGTGCTAGGCAGCTATTAGTGAGGTTTAATGTGTCCAGTAATGTGGCCATTTGATTAACTTTTCTTTCTTTTTTTTTAATAATTAAATAATATAGTTAATCACTTTGAGATTCGCTTCTCACTGATGATTCAAAATCAAGTCATTGGGTTTGACATGGAAGGGTGTGATTTTATTGTTGGGCAGGTTTCTCTGTCGTTGTGAGAGAGGGAGGAATCAGAGGGGGAGAGAGAGAGTTTGAAGAGGAGGAGAAGGAGAACATGAATAGCACTCGACCGTGGTTTTGACCTTGTTAAAAGGGAACAAGGATTTTTGGGTGCACTCCATCGTAGGAACACACTCACCAAAGAGACGCGAATGGAAAGGCTACTGGCTTTGTCACTTTTCATTAACCTCATGCCCTTCCCTCTACTGGAGGTAGACACGCACGTTTCGCCTCCTCTCCCTCTATCCTTTATTTCCTTCTATGTTTTTCTTTCTGTTACCTGCACACCAAATGCTTATCATAGGGTCACGTGTTTTGTGGGGAATAATTTAAATTAGCTTACGCGTTACTCTTTAGCGTGGCATGTCTAAAGACATATTCACGCAGAATGTGATACACAAAGCTGTTGTAAGAAAACCGAAATATATTTAACTGTTTTATAATCGGTGTTTGTCGACCTCCATGATTTAATATCCTGGCTATAAAATAAAATAACAATACAATACAATACAATACAATACAATACAATACAATACAATACAATACAATACAAATATGCAAAACAGAGTGATCTACGCCAAATGGAATATAATTTCAAGTAAAAAAAAAAAAAAAAAGTAAAAAAATATATATATTGATTTAATTAAAATTTAACTTAAATTAAACTTAAATAATAGCAAAAAAAAAATACAAAATACATTATGGGCTCATTTAAGAATATCAAGAAGTTAATTTTGAACATTCACTTTACTCTTTTTATGTAATTGTTTTTTTTTTCTCATCACTCGTAACACTTTAAAGTTTTACACATTCACTCAACCCTGCACATGATTAAAGAAAGGGAATAATGAGGAAAGACTTGCTGTGATACGATTGGGAATGTCATTTGCTGCATGAATGGAAATCACATACCATCAGAGAGGCTCTATCAAATGGCTTATTATTATTTTTATTTCATATATATTGTAGAAGATTATTCTGGCCATTCTGAAGATTATTCCCTTTAAAAAGTAGGCGTTGTGGGATTTATATATGGAAAGGTGTATTTAACAGAGGTATTTGGACAACAGTAGCTGGCATTTTGTTTAGATTATTCTCCTTAGTTTATTATACT
The DNA here is from genome assembly GCA_036326025.1 of Chrosomus eos. NCBI lineage: Eukaryota > Metazoa > Chordata > Actinopteri > Cypriniformes > Leuciscidae > Chrosomus > Chrosomus eos. The sequence goes on along the minus strand of CM070819.1, from coordinate 15,214,780 downwards.
TATATTATACTATTATACTTTTTGTCTATTAAATACTCCTGTGTAATGGTTCACCAGCTTTCTACTGCATTTTTTTATAAATGCTGTGAACAGCATTTTATAAATGCAGTCTCAACATATTTCTCTTTAATGGCACTATAACAGCCCTACAATGTAGCGATCTATAATAGCCCTTTCAATTGTTCTACTGAAATTTTGCGTGTCACTATCCTTTAGTCTTTCTTTCTTTTACACAAACAGTTAAACCTCGAAATTAAATAGACAATTTAACCCCACTGCACATTTTTTCAGTTTTCAGTTGAATTCATATGTAAAAAAATCAATTCAATGCAAAGTCTCAAATCAAACTTCCTGGGACCTTTGTATGAAGGCTAGGCAATTGTGCAAAAAATAATAATCCCATATGCCATCTTTCTAACAAAAGAAATATTGATTAACCACATAAAATAATGTAATGGTAGTGTAATGGTGTCACCTTGTAAGGCACTATTCTTTGAAAATCTGCTTAAACCATAAATACACAAATACATTGAGTGTGCAAACATTTAGGTGAGATATTTGTAATAATCAAAATGTAAAAAACATGACCCCCCCCCCCCCACCTCCCCCATCAAATTAAAAAAATCCCATAATAATCACCAAAGGGGGCTATTCCTCCCATTTTCCCAGATGAATGTCAGGCTTTATGTTAATTTGGCACAGCGTCTTAAAACATGGTGTGATGACTCATGGACCGACAATTAAAAAAGATGGCACAGACAGAATGTGAGAACACGTCCTATAGGGCTGGAAGATTTTGGCTAAAATCATAATCGCGATTAATCGAACAAGACACCTCGATTACGATTATTGAACGATTATTTAAAAAGAAATTCTCATGTCACTGGCAAGGCTTTTACTGTAAATATGTTTACGGTTATTTTTTCTAATGAAAGAGTAAATAATCCTATCTTTGTGATTCTAAAATAAGGAAACACACAGATAGCTATTAATGCTTATTTGTTAAATATTTCAAACATTTGAATTAAACAAAGCATACAATGCTTGAAATAAAAACGTCTTATAAAAAAATTTATTTAAGTTTTAATGTAAAAATAAAGTTTCCTAAATATTCCTAAAAACGTAGAAAATAAATAACTTTTAAAAAGTTATTTTTGTAAACAAAATAAATTATTGTAAATATTGCCATCTTAAAAGTAAAATATAACTTGTATAAAACTAAAAAACAAATCATTTTCATATCGTATAGCATTTGTAAATGCTTGTGTTAGACACCTGCTTTGTGGAGGCACTTGCTGGGCGTTTGTCTGTCGCTCTCTCTCTCTTTTAGAGCAATGCACACGTAATGTCTCAGCAGCGTCTACAGTTTGCTTATGAACTGCGATTTCTTTCTCTCTCGAGAAACCACGCTTGAGCATTTTATTCTCTGATTCGATCATAAACACGCTGGCGAACGATCCCGGCTTCAGCATCATCATTACGACGACACGGCACTGATTACGGCTCTTGTTCACACAGCGCGCGTTTCGGGACTGAACACGGCAATGTTAGCCTACTAGGTCCCCAACCTGGCATCAATCCCGGCTCGTGTTTGCGTTCACACAGAAGGAAATTTCCCGAGAATTTCCCGGGATCAACGCGCTTTGTGAAAGGAGCTCATGTTGCTTCAATGTCGCAGACTGGGTGCGGAGTCACGTGACTACACACGCGGTAATATGTTTTAAAGGGAAAGTACATTAACACGCAGTGGGCGGAAATATTAATAGGATTCAAAAACCGAAATAACCGACATGGTAAAATTACGTCGGTTATAGGCTCTGAATTTCGGTTTCGATTATTTTTCGATTAATCATCCAGCCCTAACGTCCTATGTAAACGATATGCATGCACAGTCATCTGGTCATTAATCGCAAAATAAACCCCATAGGGTGATTAGATGCAAAGTCAATCACAACCAAATATTCCAAAGAGCTGCGTATTAAACAGGCAGTATTGATTTATAAAGTCAATTTTTGTTTGTCTGTTCAAAGCTTTAGACATTTGTCACAAAAATGTATTTGCATTATCAATTTATCTGCTGATTTTTGACTCCCTGATGGGAAAAAGTTAATTGTTAAGCTTTGTGCAGGGAAGTGTACGACTTCTGTGCATCTGCTGTTGGAGTTTCTGTCTGTGTCACCAGCATGTGACCCCGCGTTACCAACATCTCTCGGGAGTGAGCTTTCACTCTTAATGAAATTTGAATGAAATTTCATGTAAATGACTGCGCTAATGATGTTAGCACAGGCGCTATGCATCCCTTCTGCAATTTCATCTCTCTAGACAGACATTGATGCAGCCCACTCTCCCCCTTTAATGATAGAGCACAGAGCAAATATAATCACACATGCCCCAACACCCCGCAAACATATGAGCGCCTCTGACAAACTTTATATGGCCTGGATCCTTTCCGGTGACTGAGGTTGTTGGTGGGGTAACGTGATATATTTTTTCTAATTTACTGGCTCCTGTTTCTTCTTATTTAGGCTGCATCAAATCACACACTCTCCCGGCGAGAGGCAAAGGTTTGCCGTGAGTTGTTGTGGCGCCCCGCTGCTTTCATGATAAAAAAGACATCGTTCCGAATGAGTTTCCCCCCACGGTGCGTTGAACAGGGTGTTTAGACTGGCACTGGGCCGCCCGGGTTTCCAGCTGCACATTTTGACGGACTGCATACAAGGTGGGCCATGGCAAACACAATCAGAGATGGGATCTCATTCCCAACTCCAGCTGAAATTAAGCTGCCGAAAGAGTGTGTAACAGCTGAAATATCCCTGAACAAACACCAATCACAGTAAAACCCATTGATAGGTACTGGACAATGCGAGCAGATGAAAAGGAATGCATCAAAGCTTTATCTTTTATTGCTCATAAAAGCTTTGATTTCTTTTTCATTTGCTGGTATTGCATCATAGGGTCGGCTATTAAGCCATGTCATTGGCTTAAGGGATTTTTTTTTTCTATTTTAGTGTAGGCTTACCTAATTTTATTTTAGAGAACATTCACATTCTCAAAAATTAAAACGCACAATCAGATGTTCCTAATAACATTCCCATTGTCCAAGCTTGACTAATGGTTCCATTTTCGGACATGAGCTCGTCTCCCTCTCTCGCTTTGTCTCTACTGCTCATTAGAGCTTCATTATGTCATTAGGGGCTTTGGAAATGGGTTTGAAAACAGAGCACATAAGTAAGAGGAGTCCTTAGAAAAATAATCAAACTGGTAATAACAATGAGGCCAATTTGATCTCCCCATTATCCCATTTTCAGGCATGTGGATGAATAATGAAAGAGAGATGAAGGATGTTCTCCGTGAAGGGATGCACTGGACCATGTCCAATTGTCAAGCAGAAGCCATACATGGAAAAAAAAAGTATTTCTAAAACAGACCATGATAAAGATGCATTTGAATAACATGCCCGCTCTTATACACGCATGCACAGTATTTGATTTGTTCAAAACATCTTTTAATTCACTCTCTTAAATTTTTTTTGATCACATTTGATATTTGCCCATTTGTAGTTTGTCTCTCTTAAGAACACAGTAGACAACATAAATGTGGCACTCACAACTCATTTTCTTTGGCTGCTTCTTTCTTAGCTCTGATCCATATCTTCTTGCTCAAGGGAAGTGCACATACAAGCATCGGATTTAATAACACAGATTTTTTCCAGAACAGTCAAGCTGGTATATGAAAACATTATCATGTGTGTCAGCAGGTCAGAGCGCGGTGTGTCAAATAAATGCCTCCATTAGGTAGACACGGTGTTCCTCGGTACACCAGTGTTATTGAAAAACAAAATGTTTTTTTTTTTCCGTTTACTCTATTAGCATGCCCATTCTCTTTCCCCCCTCTCTATCACTCCTCCCACTTCCCCTTCTAGTTTACCTCTGCTCACCTCTCTCTACCTGTGGGTGGGTTTGCATTTGCCTTGATTCAAAGCAAAGCTCCTACTGTGCCCTTGAAGTGGAAGGCTGAGATTATTTTCAGGAGGAAAATCCATAAAGCTCTCTTCTCTTCACTCCCTCTCTCTTACTTTCAAAGGAAAAGACCTTTACAGTTTGTCCCTGTGTCCTTTACAAAAATTCCTGCAAACACCACACACTGACAAATTACATTACCATTCAGTGATTAAAAAAAAACTTTGAGGTTAACTACATTAAAATGTATTTTTATTCATAATAAATTAAACTAATATAAAGATTAATATAAATTAAATATAACACCAACATCATCATTAATGTGACTTATGTTTTATTCATCCCATCTTGGTTTCATTTATAATTTAACTTGACATTAAACATCTTTAAACCAAATACGACTGACTCTTAACAAGGATTTTATGCATTTCTAAAGTTGTGCACATGGAAAAGTGTTTAAGGTTCAGATGCTGTAGACAAGTTTTACTGTGCAATATATGTGTCCAAACAAACAAAAACATACACATTTTTGCATACAAATACAATTGAGCATACAAATATCACATTAAGACTATAGATATAGAAAGACATTTGACTTCTATTACTTATGAATGGGAGAAACTGCAACGCACAATATGGCGGAATACTTCCCGCCTTTAGTAAAAGAGCCAGTCGCTGAGTAGTAGAGTCATTGCGTCACTGCAGCTGCCGTTAGATGCTCTGATTCCCATAGAAACCTGAGAGGAATGCACATGCACATTGGCTCATCTAGCCCCAAAATAACCTTTTTGTTATGCTTTTGAGCATAAGAAACAACATTTATGGGACAGGTCATGTCAGATTTTGTTTCTGATTTAAAATATGTTATTTAGTTGTGAGTTCAGCAAGCAGTTTTTGAGATTTTAGCATTACCCTATTCAAATATATAGGACTTGGTCTTGGATGCCTGAAATAGCTGCCCGGTGGTGTTACAAATATGGCTGAATTTGCTTAAAAGTGAATCACTTAAGTGAATGTGTTTTGTCTAAATTTTACAGCTTTTTTTTCACTAAACACAATTATTTTTGACTAACAAATTAGATTGATAAAATATACTTAATATTTTTGTTATACTTCAATCAAAATATTAGAAATAAATAATATAAATAAATTATCTAAATACATCGATTACAATGCGTAGTTTCAAGAATCAACTTGGTAAGTTGGAGAAATTAAAAAAAAAATTCGGAGTCATTCTCGCTGACAGTTGAAACAAATGCACTCCTCCCCCACCCTTCGACGAAACAACCCATCAGTTACTGAGAAAGGGCTTTTTGCATTCTCTTCAGTGAGCAGTTCTCTGTGCCGCCTAATTAGTAAAAAAAAATGTCCCGGTAAAATACAGGTGTGTGTATGTTTTATTTCATCTATAAATTTTTTATTTTATGCAAATTATCTTATAGGGACAGTCAACTAAACGAGTGTCCCATCTGTCTTTTCACGTGATGCCTGATGCTTTGCATGAAATAAATGACTTTTTCCATAAATGGATATAATTAATTTGGATGTTAAAATATGTCCTCAGAACTGTGCAAGTTTATGGGCGGTTTATGGAACCAGCTTCGCAGTTCCCCCGCCAAACAGTCCAGCTTCAACACAAGAGCCAACTCAGAGTTATTAAATGTTTGTTAAATGAGTTTAAATATAGGCAATATCGTATACATGTTAAAACATAATAAAATATTCCTTAGCCTATTAAAAACTCAACGAAAAAAGGAACTTATCATTTAACCAGGGGTTGTGTAAAGTATTTTACAAAGGTTTAGAGGAAATACGTTCATATTACTCAAAAAAACTGAGTTACCTTAAAGGGATACTCCACTTTTTTTGGAAATAAGCTCATTTTACAACTCCCCCAGAGTTAAACTGTTGGGTTTTACCGTTTTCGAATCCATTCAGCCGATTTTCTGATATTTAGAAGAATATGAGTAAGCAGACAGTTTCTGGTCTCATTGACTTCCATAGTAGGAAAAAAAATATACTATGGGAGTCAATGAGACCAGAAACTGTCTGGTTACTGATATTCTTCTAAATATCAGAAAATCGGCTGAATGGATTAAAAAAACGGTAAAACTCGACTGTTTAACTCTGGGGGAGTTGTAAAATGAGCCTATTTCCAAAAAAAGTGGAGTATCCCTTTAACTCTTTGCTTTTACAGTACTGTTTTTTTTTTTGTCCTGGTACCAAATGTACTGTAGTTACTCAGATCTACTGAAATTTGCTTACATTTACTCAACTCATGAGGTATATTTGTTTTCACTTTCAAATGTAATCAATATTTTTAAGTGTAAAAGTGTTTGACCAAAATAAAAAAGTACATCATAGTTAAAGCTTTTACAGTGTAATAATACATACTATTAAATAATGAGCTAGGTTTTTATAGTAGAAATGTGAAGCAAGTACATAACATTCAGCAAGAACATTATCACACCTTAGTGAGAATCAACGCCGATCTGATGCCTTCCTCCTCCTCCTCTCTCTCTCTCTGTCTCGCTCTGTTGAACATACCAGTCTGCTCAGTCATTTAGAAATAAAACTTCCACTCTCTGTTTTCTAACTTACCTCCCATTCTTTCAGCCAATTGGTTGAGGAACGGGGGGAGAAATGGCCTTGTAAATCATGAATATGGAACACGCATTTTCCTCCCCTTCATACACGTTTGTTCTCTCCAGGTAGTCCGGTGTGTCTTGATTAACTTAGACTTACGTCAGGCACTCAGTGTGAGGACCATGCCACTGTGCTACGGAATACAGCTTGCGATAAGTGCCCGCTGTTTGACGTCCCATCAGGAAATTCCACAGAGCGAGCGCTGCACATATTATGCCACCCCCCACCTCCCCCTCCCCGTGACTGCACTATGGGACTGGCAGTGCTCTGGAGTGGTCGGGATGTGTCTGATATCTGGCGTCAGTACTGATCTGTCCTCTTCCCCTTGTGACATTGCCTCACTCCTTCCCCTCTTGGGCCCTGTTAAACATTTCATTTTTGGATGAATACAGTTGTTCTGTGTTCTGCTCACTGAGTCAAACCTTAATTGGGTACTAGAAGTTCAGAGAGCAATGAATTTGGTCTGACTGGATGTGTAGTGTATAATGTACCATTGAGGTCATTAGGGTTTTTTTTTTTAGTCCTGGGTGTCTCGTCTGTACACTTAGGTTAAACTTTACAGCAGGGGTTTCAAAACTACGGCGGAGATTGTTTCTAGTCTTCATGTTTTAAATGTTACCGCTCAAGTACAGACTTCAAATTAGTTCGACCTTTAATTTAAACATTTGCTAAATATTCTGTTCAAAATGTAGGGGAAATTTTTCCATAATAATAATAATAATAATAATCATTGTTTCTTGAACACCAAATCAGCATTTTATAATTATTATATTAAAAATAAAAAAATATATATATTACAGGTGTATCTAATGATGATAATCCATAGTAACTAATGTGACAACAAGGAGAATCAGAAACCAAACAGGAAATACATTTCAACATAAACGTCCATACAAAACAGAAGACACAGAACCAGGATTAGTAAGTTATGTTATTACAATTACACATCAAAAAGTTATTGCACATGTCTACACATGCCTACTTTTTTATCACTTCCATTATAATCAACCAAGCTGTCTACACTATGTGCACCCTGTTTCCATATTTGATGCACTGCAGCCACTTTATTGGCCTGTCTGTCTGATATTAAATTATTTTATTTTCAGATTTCAATGCATGAATTGATTTATTTTTTAGTAATTTACAATATAAATAACTTATGATCTTCACATCAAAGCCAGGTCACTATGTGTTTGGTCTCTTAATGGGACTGCTATTATTAATTGGAATACTCCACATTCAGAGCAGCTATGAGGGTGGTATTCAAATCAAAAACTGCATAAAGAAACTGTTAACTGTATATAGTTTGTGACTGTAACAGCACTTTATTTACACATTATTTGTAGTAGCAGTTCAACTCATTCTCTATGGAGAACAGTAGTGGCTCTTGAGCACAGTAGTCATTTTTATTTTGGAAGGGTGTTTACATTTCATTTATTTTTATTATTAGCCCTATTTTTACTGACTTTCAAACACATGGTAAATAAAACTGTATGCTTGATTTGTATTTTTTTTTTTTCACTGAAATGAGTCGTAAACAGGATGGAACTCCATTTTCAGTAGACAAACTCCACTAGCGATCAGTAAATGGCAGTGGGAATTCTTTCATTGAAAATTCACAGCAAATGAATTGGCTGAAGACCACAGTAGGCACAAGCGGCTCTGAATTAGACTGATTGAACACTTCACTAAGTGAGATGACTACTTCAAAGATCAATTTACACATCTCACTGTGTATTGATCAAACTATTTGCAAGCGCGGCATTCTCACAGTGAGCATTTCAATTAACTATACATGAATGTAGGAGTTGGATCAGTAACGTTTGCTTGCCTGGGTGGAAGGCAAAACATGGAATTTAGGCTGTTTTTGCTCTGAGAAAATTTGGAAAAAGCCTGCCTTGGTGTAGAACTAATTTTTCATCGAGAGTCATGTTGAAAAATTTTATTTACAGTATTTTCAGTGTTAATATTAGTGTTCATCAGACATAAGTAAACAACATAGGTTCTATATTATCATTGTAGGCTATGGAGATACTTTTAGTTCAATGAAAAACTGAGCGTTAGTTCACAATATATTTGTCTACTATAAACTCTCCCAGCAGGGGACAAAAAAGGTTTAATGTTTCTATGTGGCCACTAAAAATCCTTAATAGGGTTTGTGGCTTCTCCTTAAAAGTGACAATAAAGAGAAGTTATGGCACAGATCTCATAGGTACACTAGAGACTGGTCAATAGCTATTGTTTTAGCCAGTGCATTATGAAGGAACAGCAGAAGAATGCACATAAGCCAGATCAATCAGACGATCAGACGAAGCATTCTTCTGGAGTCATTTAACAGTGTAGCTAATGACCTAAACATGATCATTATCCTCACCAGCGATTTCCCTTTTTCAATTCTGGGAAACATTTGGTCGTCTCTGAACATAATGACGATTCAGCTAAAGATGTTAACTGTGAGTGATTTTTAGTCTTGTGTAGTCAGACTGTTTACTTGCAGCAAAGTCTTGCCCTCAACTTATTCTGTCCAAGTGCAGCCCACTTACACAAGATAAGGCCTGATTGACACAAAAAGCAACCATCCACTTGGTCACTTTATTTTCAACCTGCTATTTAGGGTTGAGTTGGAATGATACCTTAATACATATTAATCAATACTGGCACAGCAGTCTCCATGAACAGCTGTACAGAAAACAGTAACATTGTGAACCATGAGTATAGATCCGAATTTTTGCCAATCCAAAAGACAGAACAAACAGAACATAGAAAGTTCTGCTCATGTTTACTTTTCTGAAATGTCTGGATTGGGCATCAGATGGTCAGTGAACAGACTGTGGTTTGAACTGTAACATGGCAGATGTCATCCTTTCGACTTCTGTTAGACAAAGCTATGGTTGTAAATAGTTTCGTTTTTTGTCTTTGGCTGTCATCCGCATGAGAGAAACAGTTCTAAGGGTGAGTTTTCGTAGTGTCGGGATAATAGCCATCTGACAGACACGAAAGCAGGTAAAATAAAGTCTCGTAAAGTGGAGTGAGGCCTCTGCTTTCCTGTTTCTGGCATGTTCCACAAACCATGTAATGAGGTCAAGCAGCTAGGTGCTGTTACCACAGAGCACAGGAGCAGACGCTTAGAAGCTGATGTGCTATATACACTCATGTTTTAATCTCTCACATGGCTTCTTCCTTCACTCATTACCAGATTGAGAGGTGTTATGGTTCAAGCAGGCAGTCCTGCTCTCACAGTTCTGTAATATATGCAGGAATTCCCTCCTGACCTTGAAAGATAGCTCAGATAAAATTTTGTAATATCTTTCTATGACAGATTATTCTCTTTCCAGAGTTGATGAATTTCATTGGGTTGATTAGTTTGTTTAACCTGCCATAATGCTGATGTAATCCCTTTTTTTCTTAGATATTGGCATAATAATGCTGTAATGCTTGCAAAAAAAAAAAAAAAAAAAAAAAAAAAAAAAATATATATATATTATATATATATATATATATATATATATATATATATATATATATATATATATATATATAATTTCAGTTTTATTAAAGGGATACCCTACGCTTTTCTAAGCGTGTAAAATGGATAACTATATTGTATGGCAGAATACCAGCAAGTGCTTGGGAGCACTTCAACTCGGCGCAGTAATATCATCTCTCGTGAAAAGTCCGCTCCCGTTGAAATGAGAGGGAGGAGGAGAGGGAGCGGACTTTTCACGAGAGATGATATTACTGCGCCGAGTCGAAGTACTCCCAAGCACTTGCTATGGTATTCTGCCATACAATATAGTTATCCATTTTACACGCTTAGAAAATCGCAACGTTTTATTTTGTGTCACCGTCCTATGTCGAGTTACACTACTCTAGTAACTGTATTTAAATAGGGAAAACGTGGAGGTGTTTGGTCGCTTCTCTTCTTGGCACGTATTGAATGAACAGGGCTGAGATAAGATCTAACAAAGGTTCGCGGCAAGACAGCGATTTAGTGCACGCACTGAGACGAGAGAGGTATGTATCAACTCGTCTTAGTGAAGGGAATAACATAGTTTAATATGAAAAACCAGTAGAGTATCCCTTTAACAAAGAGAACATACATTCAATTTAAAAGCGATTCACTGGTATCTGCATTGCATCAAGTTAAGTCACCTTTATTTATAGAAGGCTTTATACAATACAGATTTTTTTCAAAGCAGCTTTAGAGTGATAACAGGACAATCATGCATTTTGGCTGCTGTTCAGCTAAAGTCAGTTCAGTGTTGATTCCGTTCCATTGTTCCAAGATCATCAATTATTGAATTAGCTCATTTCATCTATAAAGCAGTTCGGCAAAAAATATGTCATCGTCCAGCTCAGTTCAGTTCTCATACAACAGCGTCAGTACAGTCAGAACAATAATATTGTTGAATATTAAGTATCCCCAACTAAGCAAGCCAGATGCGACAGTGGCAAGGAACCCAAACTCCATCAAGTGACAGAATGGAATAAAAATCCATTGTTTCAGTCGAGGGGCCAGTTCTCCTCTGGCCAAAAAAGTTCAGATCGGGATCGGTAGCATTCAAATATTCATCCAGTTCCTTTTGTTTGAAGATCGATTAATCACGCTGGTACGGAGCCGAAGCTGGCCATAGGGCCTGTTTGGAGGGTCTTTATGTTCTTGTTGTCTCTGCTAAGAATCTATGCCAATGGCTGTCATGTCGACGAGGCCTTCCTTCAGAATACCTCTGAAAAAGACATTGAGCGCTGCGTTGTGGTCATGTCTCGGAGCAGGTACAACATCTGATCTGGATATGGATCAGATACGGTTGACTACAGTATCCTCAGGATAAGTATGAGACAGACAGACATATATAATAATATTAGCATAGATGCTATTGTTCTTAAAATGTAACAAGTACATTAGGTGGGTGTTATAGGAAGTGTTCCCAGTTCCGGTTGACCTAATTTATGCTAAGGCAACGTTCAACTGTCACTCCAAATCCAATTTTTGTGGATATATGATTGAAATCCGATCCGATTTAGCGTGAACAGGAAAAAATCACATGAAATGCACATTTCTGGAAATCCGTTTCAGTCTGACCGCTCTGATCAGATTTTGCATGGTTTATGTGACTTTCTCACGCCAAGTAAAACGTAAACATCAGACTTTGTTATAGGAAACATGCTGAAACTCAGAGAATGCAGAAAATGACAATATAACATGGAGACATGTTTGTAAACCAACGGAGACGAAAGCTCGATAAAGGCTGTGCATACCAGCCTCTTACGGTTCTGCCACTGCCTCAGAAGACGCAGTGGACCAGCAAGGCTGCTACACAGTCATGTTGTAAAATTGAAATAAAACAACATCTGTATTGCAAACCCTTCCATGTTGCGGTTGTTGTTGTTTTTGGCATATTCCTACCAACGTAACGACATTGCCATAGAAACCAATGCAGATATTCCATAAAACGAAACCGCTGCATGGACACTCAAATCGGATCTGAACAGTTGCGCTACACATTGTGGACGTCAATAGTTTTAATATTCAGATTCCAATCGGATTTGGACTGACAATCTGAACCTAGCCAAACAATCATTTGACTGATTTGAATAATACATTTTGATAAGGATGATGGTTTAAACTGACAAAGTGTGTCTGCTTCCCGAATGAGTCTAGGAAGACTGTTCATAGCACATGCGCTGCATATTACCGTATTGATATCCACAACATATAGCCTACAAACACTTAGTTCTACACAACATGCACAACTTTGTACTTCACAACATGCCCATGTTACAAGCAAATACTGACTTTAATAAGAGTACTCTTTCAAATTCTTTGAAAGTGAAATCCATGGCAGTAAATTATTCTACCAAAAACACAAAACAAATCCTATCATAAACCATCCACTGATAAACCATTTTACCTCCTAAAGTTTAAAACTTCTTCATTTATTTATTCTCCCTATTTTCGCTGTTCAAATGAAACATATGCCACTACAGCACAAATATTTCCTTCAGCTATTTTTTTTTTTTTTTTTGGCCAGCTGCGCTGACCTTGTTTAAGGACATAATTGTGTTATCTTTTTTACGTGAGGAATTTTGTAGAATCAAAAGATGTTCTGTTGAAAAAACAAGAGGAAGGAATGTCACAATTCTCACATGTCGTGAACAAGAGAAATGAAGACCTGAATATGCATTTTTCGAATGCCTTATGCAAGATGAAAAGCCCAGGTAAATATTGCTTTGAGGGATTGAACAATCTGTCTGCCCCATCACAAGCAACAGCTCTTGCCTATCGTCATCATCATCAGTCTTGATAATTATAATCATTTTGCTTGTGTCAAAGGTATCCAGCCCCAGAACTGTTTGCCCTGTTCCGCAAAGAAACATAATTGCAGTTTCTCCCTCTCTTTCTTGTCTCTTCATCGTAATGAAATATGAAATATGATGTTCTGTCAGCAAAACGCATTGTTTTCTTTAGGGTTTATGATAGCCGGGAGGCTGTGTTCAGACAAAAACTCGCTCAGGGCTTTTTGACTAACTTGATGGAATAGATGGTCTGTCCGAATGCTTGCCCACATCAATAGGTATTCTGATGCTCAAGGTCTTGTAAATGCTTTAGCACAAAAGCCATTAAAATCCTACTTCTGCTGTGGGAGAAAGTCTTTTTTCTTGTACTAGGGGCCCTCATCGCTTTCCCAAGCCCATTTTTTTTCCTCTGCGCGCGTGTTTTTTTCGTCACATTGAGTTGCTTTTACACTGCAACATTAATGACAGTGAACTATGTTTGAACTCCATGTTCTGCTCTGACATTTTTCCCAAGTCCTGCAACCCAGACTGTTTGCATAAAGTGCCTTCAGAGTGTCATATTTCAAATAGACAGAGTGTCTATCATTAAATAATTCATCTGTGTGCAGATGTCTTGACATGGCAATTAATATTTATTGAATTAAAAACCCTGCAAGAGCAGCCGTCTGAGTCCCCCCCACCTTTTTTTGGGAAAGAAAAGCAGAGGAGAAAAAATAGATTGTGAAATCTAATAATTTGTTTTATCTGTCATGCTTCATTTTTCCTCTCAGAGCGCACACTCTGTTTTAACATCAACACTATGGTGTAATATTATGTTTGATCAAGACTGCAGCTGTTTTCTTTTATTTAGTGTTACACCTTACATTTGAGAACAATTTCACCTCCGTCGCCTCACATGGTCGTCTGATTTCAATTAGTGACTTCGAGAGGGTCTTGAAAGGGGCTAATAGCTCAATTACAAAAAAATGAAAGAAAAAGAAATCACATATTACTTTAAACCATCCCCTTCTGTGTTTTCATAACCTAAATTGAAAACGGTTATAATAATGTATGTGTCTTCATGCCTAACTTTTCCTTCTTAGAAGAAATCTTCAGGATTTAAGTAGGACAGACAACTAAGGTAATTGTTATTTTTTTATGTAGTATTAAAACTGAATAGTAATATGAATTTATTGTATTAGTGTATATTGCTTTATAAATGGAAACATACAATTGCTTTGTAAAAGTAACATTTAATTAATTAAAAATGTGTCTTGCACATATACTTTTCACTGCTGTCCTTTGAAGAAAAATACAGTTTTTTTATAAGCAAATGAGTGCAGATATTTGATGCATTAATATTTGAGGGAAGTTAACATAATTAAAATTAGATTCTAAATAAAAATCTAAATTCTAAATGAAATAAAAACGAGATTCAATTTAGCATTTGAATGAAATAGTATAGTGCTAATATATGTAATTCATAATTTATAATTGCATTACAATTATAATGCTGACATGGAATAGAAAAAAGCATCAGTATTTTTAAATGCTTTAAACAATGCAACCTGACCACAGTGAACTGTGCTTTTGAATTTCAAAACCACATCATAATTACTCAAAAAAAAAAAAAAAAACACGAAAATCAAACTATGAATTCATTGCAATATGTAAATGCAAAGTAACCAAACCATTTTTTATCTGTTTGTCCACTCAGCACTTTGATTCTAATTGGCCCTTTAAGGAAGAACCAAGTTCATAAGGTCATAAGCTATTTGTTGGTAAGGTTTTTGGAAGAAGCTTTTTTTTCCATATCCCTCCTGTCTAATATGACAGAGCGTCTTCCGCATCATTACATCCCCCAGACAGTCATCAGCGCAGGGAGTAAGAGTTGGCTGTGGGGAAATTAGATTGCAAAGCTCCCTCTCCTCCCGCTTCGCGGGCTTTTTTTGGGCTAAATACCTGATTATCCCACATTTAGGAGTGTGGGGAAAAAGAAAAAAAAAAACAGCAGCTGGATTGTAATCAATCCTTTTAAAAAGTGCAGCTTGCACGGCACTTCTCTCCAGTAGGATAAATGTGACACAGAGGCCTCCGATTCCGCTCCCCTGATGAATCGCTCCCCACTTAATGATTACGGGAATTGTCATCGACTGATCATCAGTCTCCATTTATTTCAAATCAACGTCAGGAGTTTGTAGGGCCCCGAACAAGGATGTGTGTGTGTGAGTATGTTTTCTCTAGATTGCCTCTTCTCATCTGCACCGCTCCATAAGGAGCGTCAGAGCGGGGTCATGTATCATACCAGTGTGTGTGTGTGTGTGTGTGTGTGTATGCTTGTGGTGGGATGGTAGAGTGCAGACCCCCCTAGTGTCATTGGCCCCCTGAGTGGTGCTGTTTTAGGAGCCCCACTGAACATCTCATCTCTGCCTTCTCAACAGTAATGGCTCTTTTGACACAGGCTCTGAACTACTTTTACAAACACAAGTACTACCTACTGTACTTTCTTGGGTGGATTTGTATGCTTTAGCTATAAGGTTTAAATGACAGCCAGTCAGTAGCAGAGTGTATCGCTTTCTCTTTTTTCTTTTTCTTTGGTGATCTCTATCGTTTTAGGTGTAATTTGCACTTAAAGAAGTGCACTTTTTTATGTTTGAAACAGACAATATCAGCATGTAATTATATCATCTAAAATGCAATCAAAAAGCTAAAATACATCTAAAAACATTTGCTTTGTAAAAATCTGGTAAACAATATAATATAATATTAAATGATAATAAAGTAAATTATATTTTGCATTTAGCAAACACTTTTATCCAAAGTGACTTACAATAGAAGAATATTATATTAATTATATTATATTATATATTTTGTACTAATAACTTTTGTACGAATCTTTAGAATTCCTCTGACGACTGGCAGTACAAAATTTCCAGTAAATTGAGAATTTATTATTATGAAAGGCATTTTTAGCAACCTAATCTATTGCTTTTAAATTAAATTTATAAATGCAATAAAATAAACCTAAATGCATATTACCTCAAAGTATCTGTAAACCTTTGTAAGTTTCTAAAATTGTTTGTATAGAGCGTTTACATTTTAGATGTCTTCAGAAGTGCAAAAATACAAAGAAAATGTGCAATTAGATGCTGAGTATCACATTGATTAGCATGATATTAGCCATAAGGAATGGGTGACAGCTAATCAATGGTAGAAAATCTCCTTCTTTATTCTATCTATTTTCTCATAGACACACACAGAGACTAATAGTTAATCAGCCTGTGTCTATATGGCTCTCCCTCACACTCTCCTGTCTGCTGTTTGCTTTCTTCTCTTCTCTAGCAAGGCTAGTTAATACCCAATGCTCAGTCCACAGAGCTGACATTAAGCAGACTCCAGTGTGTGTTCCAGGGTTAAGCTAGATTAAAGGGAAGAGCCCCTTATACACATCTTTGTGTTCCAGATTTTCTCCATTAGTCTGCAGGCCTTTCACCTCAAGGCCTCAGGCGAGGACTGTATCACCTGGATATTTGATCTATAGGCCCAAAACCCCTCGTGCAAGGAATTAAGCAGTTTGTTTTAACTTCTGCAATATAGTAAATGGGTCTCGTGTGTTGAGTTTAAAGTCAGTCCTTTTACAAGAAATACAAATGCCTTTCTATTCTGTAACAATTCTAAAAACATTTGATTTTTTTTTCAAGGCACACCAGAAATATTTACTTACTGCGAAAAATTAATGTGCTAGTGCATGAGATGATTTACATAGTTCAATGCTATTAATACATTTAGCCAATTTGCCATTACAGTATGACTGACTGCTTCATTCAGTATATTTTTTTTTGTGTGTGTGCGTGGGTGCGTGTGTGTCTGAGTTGGAGTGATTATTAATAGATATTTTAATTAATGAAATGAAGTACAATTTCTGTATAGTGGAATTAAATAGTTGCAGGTCTTGTAATTTGTGAAATTATGTTGCAATTAGACACATGCACAAAACAAAAACATCAGAGGGACTGAATAAAATGTCAAATTCACTCTCTGACAGTAGATGGCGCTTATGAAAGAGCAGCAACTTCTTTGGTTTCCTCTGCACTCAAAGCCATTATAAACCTGACTTTATACGGAGGTAAGACGAAAAGAAAATGCCATCAAAGCTTTTCTGAAGACAGATACAAACAAACTTTGGTTTCTTGTTGGGCAAATATCTGTCCCCCAGTGTGAATGGATTCATAGGTATGCGTTGTTCCTATTCAAGATATTGTTTGTTTAGACTAAATATATTGGCACTTGGTTTGAAAGAGTATAAAACACCAACAAAGTTTTGTGGCGTCAGTATTCAAGTAGCAAGTGTACTTATAAAAGAAATGCCCTTGATGCTGTTTTATTTCTGAAAACCTTCTAATTATTTAAAAAAATCTTCAGTTTTTCTTCTGTAAATACTGTATAAAATATATGTTGGATCGTCACTATTCAGAGCCACTCTACTCAAGCCAAATCAAACAGACTCAACTAGGATTATAATCATACTGAGACTACCCATGCGTACAGTATGAACCATGATTAGTAATTCATAATTCTCAGCCATGTCTCAGCAGAATTTCTAGAAGCTGTCTTTCAACGAGCTCCATGACAAGCTAGATGTCAATGAAGTCTGTCTTACCCTGGCCTGGTTTCTGTGACGTTCTGTGACTTGAGGCCCTCCATCCCAAAGACATGTTCCGTCAGGAGATCGCAGAGGCACCTGAGACAGTAAGACTCACAGGTTAATGTAGTCTTTGACGCAGGCAAATTAGCGCAACAAAAATAGACCAATTGACCCCATTAATTTCTTCTTCCACAATCATCCCAAGGGCCAGAGGAAGGAGGCGAAACAATAAATCACAATTAAGCAAGTCAGCTGTGTTCATTAAGCTTTGTAAGGGCTAAATCTGCACTCTTTATTCTGGGAGATTTGCAATCAGAAGTATGGGTCACTTAGATGCAGAAGTAGTTGGCGGATTGATTAAGATGGTCTAGAGAAGTGTGTGGATTGATTAGTGTGTACTAGACTTTAGAGAGACTTTAAAGTAGAGTTTTGGCACAGGTTTAAATGACTGTGCCTCGATTTGGTAGGTGTCTTGAATTTGTAATTTGTATGCAAATATTTTTGTTTTTTGAACATCAAGTCCATGGAGAAGCTTTTTTTTTCTTTGCTAAAATTATGTTCCAGCACTGGCATGATTCCATTCACTGAAAAAAGTGAGATCTTTTTTTTTTTTTTTTTAAATCAAAGTGATTTCTGTAAGTCTTTAAAAAAGGTACTACCCTTTTAAATGGCATGGACAACATACAAGACTTTCTTAAGAGCAGCTGTTTGCCTTTTATGGAAAAGGAACTGTTGAGTAGAGTAAATTGTGTTCTCAATTTTCCCGGTTTTCATTATCGCTGAATTAATTGATAACAGATTTTGTCGTGAACAACCCTGCAGAGATTCTTCCGTGAGTTCAATATCCTCTGTACATTTAATCACTTTCTCCAAAACATAGAGTCAACACTTTTTGAAGATGACAAAAAAATTGCTCTTTGACGAAACCTCTAGAGATTCATATCTATTTGTCCACAAGACATGTAGCTGTGATATTAAGCTTTGATTGCTGCTCAAAGTTACACAATCACTGTAAAATAAATATATTATTTTGTCAAGAAGTGGATCTGAAAACTGATTTTAAAAAATGCTGTTATCCCCTTCAAATTGAAATGTAATAATGTAAATGTAAACGGTGATTAATTGAATCCAGATCTAAATCAATGTGTGGTTCAATGTTTTTGAAGATAATGTAAAACTAGAAAAACTATGTCTGCAGTGTAGCCCAGCAGTTCTTTGTCAGATCGTTTTTGAAGCTAATTAATGACATGCCCTGTTATGCTGAGAGCAGCATCAACACACAAAAAAATCAATTAAAAATAAAACATGATGTTATCAGAGTGATCATTATGGCCATTACTTGCATGTGAAAATTACACAATTATTTTTTTTCTTAGTGTTATCTCTCCACTCATTTCTAAAGGAAGCACATCGACAATTTTCAGGAAACTAGTAAACAAAGTGCAGCCCCATTTGTACCTCTCAAAAACATTAAGAGAATGTTGTGGTGGTTTCACTTATTCACCAACATCTTCATTTCACATTTTGACCAAAGCACCACGAAATGAAAATTACCACCACCCGTCGCGTCTAATGCCTTTTCTCATCCCATAATTCTCCAAACCCTTTCAACGTGCATTCAGTTGTTCTCTGACGGCAGGAGCAGTGGCGCCTCTTCGTTTAGAGGAATAAAAAAAAGAGAGGGAGGGATGAGTGGAAAGCAACCCACCTCAATCAAGAGGTCCATTCATAATTGAGGAGGGGAGAGATCTGTGCAGCAGGTCAAAAAACTCTACTGCATAATTGAGGAGCAGCTAAAGCTGGAGTGGCTCCATGGTGGCACTCTGCAGCCATAAAAAAAGTTCCTGAGAGGCAATGCATGTGTATGTTTGTGCATGTGTGTCTATGTGTGTATGCGTTTGCACCTTGCCAGGTCTGTGACCCAACTTATCTTGAGTGCACAGTGGAGAGTCTTTTAAACGGTACATGCTAGAGATCTTTCAAGCATTATGAGTGAGTTTACATGCACAAACTGGCACAGAATATCCTTAATAACTTGACAATGTCATGTAAATGCTTCATTTGGGTTCTTTTATTGAGTAAAGGTCTTGAACGGTTTGAGCAAAACTCAGTTCGCACACCTAGATTTTTGCCTATTAGTTATCAGTTAACTATCAATAATCATAATATTATTAGCCGTAGTAGAAGTAGAAGTATATTATTATCAAAATGCATTGCTACACAACTAAATAAAGGACACAATCAGGTAGGGTAACACTTTGTTTTGATGGTCCCTTTTGAACATTCTACTAGCTATAAGTAACTTTGCAACTTCATGTCAACTAACTCGCATTAAAGTATTAGTAGACTGTCTGCTTAATATCTGCTTACTCTTTCTTGTGATGGTCCTCCTACAGACTAGAGTGCGGATCGGGCCGAATTTTTCAGTCCGAGCCCGGCCCGCGTCCGACAGAGCAGTAACCGAACCCGACCCGAGCCCGACAGGCATAAAGATATTTATGTCCGAGCCCGACCCGAGACCGACAGTTAAAATCCCATTTTTTTATCATACTAATGACACATGTACGTTTGTTTGTGTGGAAAGCCCGCTTTTATTAAGCAAATGTAGGAAGCAGGGCTCCAGACTGCGACCAAATGGTCGCATTTTGCGACCAAAATTTGAGAGTGTGCGACTGAATTTTACATCCAGTCGCACATGTGCGACCAGTAAATTTGTCCCCCCCTTTTTTTTTTTTTTTTTTTACACGTTAAACGTGGAAGAGGCTTATCAATGAATCCGGAATGTGTACCAATGAGTGTGAGAAGAATAGGATGCAAGTGTAAGTGGCTAATGTGTGGAGGGAGGGTTCTAGAGATATTTGAGCGCGCGTTTGTTTTAAACGTCTGTGGGAAGGAGACGGAGACAAATATCACAACATGTGCGTCTGAGCAATGAGCAAGCAAACAAACTATTCTTCCGACCTGCGGCTAGTGTGCCAGTTAAATTCACTTGCTGGCTTCCAAAATAATACATTACAACAGCGATAATAAAAAAAAAAACATGAACAAAATGACTAAACACTGTTCACGTTAGTGCCAAATGCTCGAACATGACCTGTCATTTACGCCGTCATCACCCGGGAGTTGATAGCGCAGGAGCACAGGCGAGACGTGAACTGCAGACGTTACCATCGGTATTTAAACTAAACTCATTTAAGCTTTGCCAATGTAAACATTCAAGAGCAAGACGCGAAAGAGAACTCGCGTATAGAAGATTTGTGTGCGTGTGTGTGCGCGCGCACGCGATCACGTGTGTATGCGTCTCTGTGTGCAACATGACAATCTCAGACAGCCATAGATGTATGACATCGCGCAAATATTGAGTTCTCTTTCAAGTTTTGCACTTGAATGGACAAATTCACATCAAAAAGTAAACATGTCCGTCTTGATGAGTATCCTAGCAGACATAGTCTGTTTCTCTTATGCCTGGTGAACTTATCTACTGAATCAGCTCTGAATTGAATAGCTTGAATTGAAAGGATTATTCTTTAATTTATACAGTCAAATATGCAATGTTATTTTACATTTGATTATTTTTATTCAACTTCTGTACCTGAAAACTAATGTTAGATCTACCTGAAAAGCATAAAGTCATAGTTTATTTTATTAGTATCTTTGCTCTATTGTATTTATTTGTGCTTTCGCTTGTTGTTAGATTATTTGTTTCTTTATTTTATTTGACAGCAGTCTTTTTTCCCCTGAACATACCACATACCGAATCATACCTAAACCGTGAACCTAAAACCGTGATACAAACTGAACCGTGAGCTATTTGAAACGTTGCAGCCTAGTACAGTGTCACAGTTGGAAGATGATTCAGAGTGAGAAGTTTGTGTGGCGAAAAGGCCACTGCAAAGGCATTGTAATTTCTGCATCTATCATCAAAGTATTTATTAGTAAATAGTAATATACTGGAAATTAGTTGAAATCTGAATATTTGGTTAGTATGTTGATTTACGGTGTGTGCTCCTAAATTTTCTGGTTGTGCCCCTAAAAATTTCAGTTGGGGGCGTGCGTGCTCCTAGTGAAAAAAGTTAGTCTGGAGCCCTGGTAGGAAGGCATTCGGAAATGTCAACAGGACGAGCGCATCAGCGCGTACGGAGCAACAAGCGCACTTAACACAGGCGCGCATGCACGTGTTTCGTTGTCACGGCTACATAAACAAATTTCCGCACACAGGAAGACAGATGTTATGGTAATATTTTACATGTATTTTAATCACAAAAACGAACTTTTGCATCAAGTGAAAGCATCAGGCAAATTGGCTACCTACATAAGCTGTTTTAAATGAAAAATGTTCAATGCCTTATCGCGCTGATGTGACCGAGCCCGACCCGAACCCGAACATAATTTCTAAATATCTGTCCGAACCCGGCCCGGCCCGTCGAGTACCGGCGGGTCCCGTCGGGCTCGGGTCGGGTATCCATCCTCTACTACAGACATTCTACTGACTATAAGTAACTTTGCAAGTGCATGGCAACTTATTCTAACCCTACCCCTACCAGTCTACTAATACTCTACTAACACTCTAATGAGAGTAAGTAGAGATGTAGGTGACACATTACTTAGTCAACAGAATGTGTTAAATGGACCATCAAAATAAAGTGAAACCTCAGGTAGAAATTGCTCTTCAAAGATATGACAATTGCAGGTTACCATTTTGATAGTGTACAGTCGAAGGCATTTTCTGTACATGATGTTGCACATTGTTGGGTTATTACATTTTAATTATTATTATAATATTATAATGAATAGTATTATAATATAAATAATATTTTTATTGTAGGCCTTCTTTTTTTTCGAAAGAAAGAAAGAAAGAAAGAAAGAAAGAGAAAGAAGGAAAGAGAGAAAGAAAGAAATGTGGTGATCATGATGGATTGTTAATCGTTTCATTTCTTTAAGTACGACACAACTTAGCATTTTACTGCGCCATTTATATCTCGGTCGGCAAGAATGATTTCAAATGCCAAATCTGTCTTCTGAGCAGACGCTCTTTTGGAAGATGCCATTTCTCATGCCTGCAGAGTGATGTTTTTTTCTGGGAGCTTGTGGATGCCCTGTGTTTGACCCTGAAGGGTTGAGTCATGTCTGTTGGTCTTCTTCTTCTGAGAGGCTTGGAGAGCCTCCCTCACCCTTTCACAGCAATGTCACCTGTGCTCGAGAAAGCGAAAGTTCAGCTTTTGCTACAAACGGTGAGTCAGTTTCCCTGACACCTTCACCACGCTGTTAAATTATGGATTTGCATTCCTCTTCCTCAGATGCCTAAGTGACTCTGCACCAGCAAGTCAGTAAATACATCTCCTGTTTCTGGGAGTTTCTGCCAAAAAGAGAGGCAAGGAAAGTTGTCAGGAGGTGGAGGGGAATTTCCATACAGCGCAATTGGCTGTCAGAATTGGCTGTCAGTTTTTTTTTTCTCTCTCTCCCCCAATCCCTTCTTACTTCCAGAATTGAACCCAGTCACACATTTGCAGAGGGTTAACTCGACAGAAAACTCTTTGGATGCAGTTCCTGAAAGGTTTCTGTCATGCATATGTAGTCATGACAGGGATGAAATTTAAATGTGTGTGTGTATGTGTGTGTATAGAGGGCCACAAGTGGGGGCGCGTGTGTGTGCTGGTGTGTGACTGCATTCAGCCCACTCTGTGTGCTGACATGTCCCTGTAGCCTCTCAGTCCATCCAGATGCCTCCAGTAGCGCATATTTATACATATATTACAATCAGGACTGAAACAAGTCTTCAGCAATAAGCCACAGGAGTTAGCACTCTCAGTCCCCTCAGGGAACCGCTAGTGTCCTTCTGTCTTTACATATCCACTCAGATCCGTCAGAGCACTACAGTTGCCCTGTTGATTCTGTGGAGTCAGCTGAGACTCGGGAATGAATGCAAAAGTAAACTTAGTAACCTGGACTATGAAATAGTCTTGTTGACCATATATCAATAATTGTAGTAGTAGTAGTAGTAGTAGTAGTAGTATATCTTAATTAAGTTACAGAGAAGTCATGGAAATGTCTTAAGTTAAGACAAAACAACACAAATGAATAGGGTAAAATGTTAACTAACAGATGTCACCATACTTCATCAGTTGATTAATAACAGTATGTATTAAGTTTTGTAATTCATTTTTCATGAAATGCTAGGTTTAAATTCAAACATATAATGCAATTATCTACTTAAATGTAGAATTGTATACTATTCTTGAACATTGGATAAAGACAGATTCAAAATGTAAGTTTAATTTTGTTGAAATATTAGGTAATACATGTTAGGTTTTTACAAAGAAAATTGTGATGTCTCTTTTTTTTTATTATTCCATAAATCAGAACATACTATCAAGAGCCAGTATATAATTTAAGGAATAAATGATATATAAATCAAGCAAAACCCTTTGTTAAATCGTTCAGAATTTATATAGATAGATTTAGTTTGTTTTATGTAGTGGATACAAACTAATGGGTGGATGAGTGGATGTAGTGGAACAGCACAAACAATAAAATATTTTGAAGAAAAAAAACAGCCTTTAAATATATGTATTGTAATTACAATCTACTGCAATCTACAGACACAAATAAAGTATTTTTTAATAAATAATAAATTTCCACTAGTCTTGAAAGCAGATATGTTATGGAAGCAAATTTTTAAAACTGACTAATGCATGAAAAATCATGGTTTTCCCTGTATTGTGTCTTGCCTTACTATACAGTAGGTCTATTTTTTTCTATCTATACTCTGAACAAAAATATCACCTATATGTTCTTCTAAGCTCAAGGACTTATTGAAGATATTTGCTCACTAATAAGAATAACTATGTAAATCTATCAATGCATACCTGACCTACAAATGAAAGCTCTGTGGAATGGAATGATTAAAAAAAAATCCTTATTCAATGAATGACTGGAAAGGCCATGGATATTCTTGGTCATTTTAATAGATTGATATGGGGGGGGAAATGTCATACTTTTGACTCAGTTTTCAACCCTATCCAGAGAGATTTTTTTGTATGTGTGTGTGTGTGTGTGAATTTTTTTATGAGCGTCACAAACTGGTTGTTCCTTGAGTCATGTCTCTGCACGTAAACTATTGATTTATTTTGGCAATGTAACACCAGTCATAATTAGGGCTTTGTTGTGAAATAAGATGCTTCTCTCTGACAATGTGTCCCTTCAGCAAAATAAATAAATAAAACAAACAAATAAATAAATAAATCATTGTTTGAGATATCTGGCACCCTCCCAGCTTGTTCAGAATACTTCTGTCAAAATCTTCTCTTACCAGCGCAAACTGCATGTGTCATTACAAGAGTGAGGATGTTTGTATTCATCAGTTGCTCATCATGCACAATGACTAATCAGAAAAAAAAAACACATGCATAACACAAATAAGACTGTCTTGACATCAAAATCCTGATCCTGTAGGTTAATGGAGAGTGAAGAAACAAAGAAAAAGAAAAAGAGAAAGAAAGGGGGGGGGGGGGAGTGTACAACTGTCATGACGACTCAAATCTGTTTTGACTCCTTCTGGCCCACAGAACTTTCTAAGAAGCATCTAATGCTTAAATGGGGTCAGGAGAAGGTTAAAAAGCGCTACATGAGCGCAGTCATGAATATTTCAACTGCTGACTTGAAAATACTAGCAGTGTTCATGAGGGAGGTGGCTCGTGTCACATCATTTTCTCTTTCCTGCCGCTGAGCAGCACTTGCCCTCACAACCACAGGATTTTAGCCTCTGTGTTGGGTGGATATGAATACCCCCCTTAACACACGGATGGCTCTGTAGCGTAATGCTCACAGCAAATGTTCTATGCAGAAGCTATAGTTACCATAATGTCTGCTCAAAGCATGCTGAAAATGTGCAGGATTTGAGTTAGCGGTTTAGTGATGATGCTGATGACTCTTATCAATTGCAGATAAAACAAATAGGTTGACAATGTATTATTATTGGTATTATTATTACTATGTATATTTTTACAATATAATAAAAAAAAATCTTGCTAAGGCTAACATTTTTTGTGTACAGAATTACATTTAGACCGTACAGTGTTGTGTGTGTGTGCGTGTGTGTGTGTGTGAGAGAGAGAGAGAGAGAGAGAGAGAGAGAGAGAGAGAGAGAGGAGAGAGAGAGAGAGAGAGAGAGAGAGAGAGAGAGAGAGAGAGAGAGAGAGAGAGAGAGAGAGAGAGAGGAGAGAGAGAGAGAGAGAGAGAGAGAGAGATTGCACTCATTTAATTTACTATATATATATATAACATATATTTTTTTCAGTTACATTAATATTTAAGGGTGTTATATACATCATTCAGTAAATTCACAATCTCTAGAAGTGCATTTATTTCGGTGAAACAGTTTTACATGTGGTAAGTGCCTCAAGTGCCTCAGTGAATCAGGAGAATACCCCCATTAATGAGCAAAAGGTTATTCTTGCCATTTTTCAAAGTCTATAAATTAATTATTATAACACTTTTACAAGAAACTCTTTTAATATTGTCTTTAACACATTCTTTAAACTCATATACTGATCCTAGTATGGTCTTTATTCTTAGTTCGAGCTTGTCTGTGTTCTTGTATTTATTTTACAAGAGGCATTGTGATGAGTGCATCCTAAACCAGTCTCTAAAGAAAATCTGGGTTCCGCTCAATTGTCCTCTCCTGGTGCGATTCAGAGAGGATTTCCTAACAATAGCTTCAGCGCTCCAAACTTCTCTTTCCCTGTCCGTCACAGTTTCTAAACAGGCACATCTGGTCCAAGCTTGAGGAGCAATAAACATACAAACGACAAGCACACGGACAAGATTAGCAACGAGGAAGTTGTTAGTCATGGTGTGTCCCACAATGCTCTATCTTTTCTGCTACACTGTCCCGACTGCACCCCAATATTATATACACATTTAACAGAGACTGATTCAAAATATAAGATGAAAACATGTCATGTTCTAGGACCTTTACATATTTGAAACATGACCTTTTGTATTTATTTTTGGTTGTCACAACATTTAGTTCTCATTATACAGTTCACATGTCTGTTTTTGGAATTCTAATATGATTTGCAATTTGCAGACTCTCTTACATCTCTTTTAAAAGATTCCTCTGATAAACACCTTGGAATGGAAATCACGTATTTCATATTAAGGGATGATGGGAAATAATTTAACTCACCGTCTATGTGCAGTTTGTTTGCGTCCCTCACTGGTATTTTATTTAGCTTGTTTATTTATTTCTATATTGTATGCTAACATACAAATCTCTATTTGCTTTTCTTTCTAATGAAGTAGATTTTGTTGAAGTGCACTCTACTCTTCCACTACTCCAGTAGATGTTGACTATTCATATTGATGATGACTGGAAGTAGTTAGAGGGAAAATACTCTCTGACTGCCTCACAATCAATTCTATGCTCTTGTCGCATATCCTCATGGTTGTAGTCTTTTGCTTTGAGGCTGTTTATTGCACTGACAACGTGTACAACACATCTGCAGAAAAACAGAATTGATTTTAAATGTAGAAAAGATAAATCATTTGAATGTCAAGTCCTATTTTTTCAGTTCTTATTCTTAATATTCTTGTATTTGAGTAATTATCAAACAATACATTACAAGGGGAAAAAGTAATTATGCAAATGATTTGGACATAACACATTATTAAGCGTTGGTTGTGTAAACTATTATGCATTCTCTGAAAGATAATGGTACAATTTATCTAATCTGTCAAATAGCTTAAACATATTTGTGCTATTAAGGAGGCTTACCTCAAACTCCATTTTTTTAAACGACAGGTTAACGCTAATTTTTATTCAATTATAAGACAGTCATGAGTCAGATGTGAAAGCATTTTAAAGAATATATAGCAGTGTTGAACAATCAGATTTATTTAATTTTATGATGGAGAAAGGATGAGACACAAAACTATCATTAATCACAATGCTTTACTATGCAGAGAGCCAATCATTTAATCTTTTTTTTAAAGAGAAAAGAGAGAAAATCTAAAAGAGAGAAAATCTCTTTTTCCCTCTCGTTTTACTGTTAACATTCTCTTTGAATAATAGAATTGAGATTGAGAAATCAGAAATTGTACAAGCAGCTCAGTAAGTACGAAATGTCAGCAACACTTGAGTATGGCTGCCGTGAAAAGAGAAGATTTGTTGTAATTGTTTGAAGGAATGTGCCAAATAAGTCCTTTACAAAGTAACTTTTTCATGGCAGGAAATAAGTGATATTTATCGTAGTTGTACCCTTAAAAAAGATTGAACATGATGAGTCCTTTCTAGATGACTCGGAGAATCAAATTGCTGTAAAACTCCCAAAAGAGGCATGTTTTGAAGAACCCTAAGTGCGTAACTTCTTAAAAGCTGTTCCCAGACCAGTGCAGACGGGCGCATCTTTCATCAACAGGGTGATAATAACCAGACTGGTGCGAGACGGCGTCCCCTGGAGAGCCCACACTGATTGATTCAGGAAAATGTTTAAACAGATGATACCTGAGGGGACGCAAATAAATTGTGGTGTGGGTTCTTATTTGTGGAAGGGATCAATACCATTCGAAATGAGTTTGGGACCCTGTGTGCCTTGTCTAGTGGTTTAATATAGAGGAGGTGAAGTGTCTGCATCGGACAGAGAGAAAGTGCACTCAGACCCATCCTAAAGGGCACCAATCAAATCTGTGTTTTACAGGGAGTCAATCATCAGCCGTGCTTTTATTTGAGACCGTAAGCTGCAGCAACTTATTTGAAGTTGTGGTATCAAAACTTATTCTGCTGCGATTTATGAACAAACTGGTTTCTGGTTGGTCAGGGTGCTTGCAATTTTTTTCACTCCCCTGAGAGTATGCCTGAAAACGTGGATGTGTGTGTGTTTTGTTGAAAGATAGGACAGTAATGGATCAGATAACATCTCACTAAAGTGAAGTGGCTGTTTTTATTTGCCTTTGCACACAGCTAACATCTGCTATCTGTGTGCCCAGTTGAGTTGAGGTTTTTTTCCCCTATTTTTATGCATGTTCTGTTTCTTACTGCAGAAAGCTCTGCGTTTTTCAAATCAGAGCGGAGAGAGAAAATATTCAGAATTACTCTGGTCATACTCATATTTACTATAGTCAATAAAAATTTTATGATGTGTTGAATAATGAATCAAATTAATAGTATATGTGCATTTTCTGTATATTTGATGTAAAATCCAATGTATTATTAAAAGATAACTGAAAGACATTCAACTGTTGTTGCAGATAATAACAAAAGTGGATTTAGAAGTCAATATATTGTTTATTTCAATGTTCAAATCTGTAAATACTTGTTTCTCCATGTACAAATTCACATCAATGTATTTGGCCATTGTGTGTGTTTTATTGTATTTTCAGTGTCTCAGATTTAAGTGGCACGTTTTTATAAATACTTTAAAAGAAGCATTTGTGGTAATAGCAGCTGGACTGACCTTGCATTCACAAAAACACAAAGGTTGCAGTTGAGCTCAAATTTCTCATATGGTTTGTAAAACAAAAACTATTACAGAATTTTAGTGTGGGTCAGCATGGATATTTTATTTAATATATTAATAACACTAATTTTCTAACTTCACTATTGACTCAATGTTCTGTATTTGTTAATTACAGAGGTGAATCAGCATTCTGAGCAAAACCACAAAGACAAATGTATTTCTGTTGTTTATTATTGTTTTGGTGTTTTTAATTTTTTCATTAGACCACTTTCATGGTCTGATTTAACCTTCCTGTTGTCGAACAAAAAAGACAGTATTGATTTTTATATAAATATATATAAATAACCAGTCGCTGTCCTTTCTTAATGAAGAAATGGGTCACATTTTAGCTGAAAAGTTGGTGTCAAAATGTGTCACTTAGTTTGTGTTCAGTGCTTATAGTGCGCTCCAGGCTGTTCCCTCTTTCACACACATTCAGACATGATGAGTATCAATAATTCATAGGGACTCGTGCTGACCCCGCCTGTAGTGACCTCTGTCATGTCCTGCCTGCTGCTACTTTATAAATAAACATCTGTTCATGCCGTGTGTGTGTGTTTGTGTGTGTGTGTATACAGTATCCTCTCGTTTGGAAGCCCACCATGTACTGTACAGTGCACTTTTGTTTCAGCTGATAAAGAGCCTTCGTATCGGAAACTTAAACATTTATTTTGTAATTGTCTTCGATATTTTGCAATAAAGGAGTTTGGTGACAGGGTATTCGAAATTTCCACTGTCCAAAAAGACTGTCCCTTGAGGATGTAAAAACATCTCACCCTAAATTATTTGCACTGTAAAAAGTGAACAGTTGGATCAACCTAAAAAAATTACTTCAATTGGTAACACCTAAAAAAATTAAGTTTTCTCAACTTAAATTATCACGTTAAAACGTGATAATTTAAGTTGAGAAAACTTAATTTTTTTAGGTGTTACCAATTGAAGTAATTTTTTTTAAGTTGATCCAACTGTTCACTTTTTACAGTGTGGATATGATTATATTGAGATATACATCTACATCCACACACTTTCAATAGATCTGTTTATGTGTCTATTTGCTTTTTAAGTTTATGCCCAATCTTAAGTGTTCTCTCATAGTCTTAAATGACACACAATGCCATTTGTACAGTACAATGCAAATGAACACATGGCTACCATTTAAGCTCACATCCAATCAGCTTTAATTGGTTGACATCATTACAGAAAGTTTTTGTTTTTGTTTTTAATTGTAATTTTAATTGAGTGTAATCTAAGACTTGGGGGACAAAGTTAACCTTAAGTATGCGCACCTGCAATATATATTTTTTTTTTAAAAAAAACACTAGACTAGACCTGTATAATCGCTTGCCAGTGATTTGAGTTTAATTTTAATTGCTTGTTTAATTGACAGAGCAAATTTGTACAAGAAAAAAAAGTGTAATAGTACAATATATGAAGGACAGCTTTGTTTAGTATCTTCTTCTTCAATTCAACTTCTTCAGTTCAAACTAGTTGAAAGCACTACAACATGCTTTAATAAGTGCTAATGTTCTAATGTTCATTTAACAATAATTAAATCCAGAAATGAATCCAATTAAATTTACAGAAATGAATCATCATACACAGTTTACAAACCATAGTTCTTTGAAACCTTGTAAAGTCTCCACAGATCCTCAATGTTCTGAGTGGAGTTAATCAAAGCTCGTGAATCATGTCCACATGCACTTACAGTAGAACATAAGGCATGCACAGGCAGTCACCCTTGTGCAATTAATGGCAATTAAAGTTATACTTTTTATGATGCCTTCTACTTCTACAAAGGAGTAATTGCTTTTTAGAGCTTTCAATTCGATAACTGTCTTTTTATAGTGGCCCACTAGTTCTGAGGGATTCCCAAAAACATGCTTTTCAAAAGAGTTTACATGTACATTACTATAATGGATTAATAGCTGGTGTTTGGTCAGTAGCCAAATGGCTCTCCTTTCTTCGTTTTTTTTTTTTCCTTTCTTTTTTTTCAGGGTTCCCCTCATACACATAACTGAGATTTTTCAAATGTACTGAGGATAGTCAGTACTGCCTAAAAGATGAGAATCAGCACTTTTTTTTAATAATTAAAAATACTATGCCAGCAGTCTCTGTGTCCTACTTTTTGTGTGTGTGTATTTTTAGGCCTGTTAATTTGACATGTTAATGTAGTGTGATTAATTTTTAAAATACAATTAATCGTGTCCCCTGACCCGTATGTAAAATCTGTAATAACGGATTTTGACCCCCCTCCCCGCGCACACACACAATCAGCACAGCCCTGGTGCTGGTACACCGTAGCTTGGAAAACTATACTTACAGAGAGCTTTAACCATGATATTTTCTTTCCTTCTTGCTCTGGACTTTCTCTTTCTTTCATCACACTCATAAGCGGACTCCAGAACTAATGTTCATTCATTCACTCAGTTTATCCATAGCCAGGGATTCATTTACATCCACA
Source organism: Chrosomus eos (assembly GCA_036326025.1). NCBI lineage: Eukaryota > Metazoa > Chordata > Actinopteri > Cypriniformes > Leuciscidae > Chrosomus > Chrosomus eos. Next base: position 15,183,298 of record CM070819.1, on the reverse strand, counting down.
GTTTAATTCTCTCCTTAGCACTCTGTGGATAATTTGTATTTCTTTTTTGTTGATGTTGTTGTTGACACTGTTAATAAATATGGTAAAAATAAAATTATAAAAATTAGACAAAATAAACAAAATTATCTAAATTAGGGGATGTTGATTTGTAATTATTTCAAACATTTTCAGGTTTAATTTTTTTTTCTTAAAATAACTATAAAAAATAAATTTATTTAATAGTTATTTTATGGAATCAAAATGGACAATTTCTATGTTTTAATGGAATATTGCAGTATTTGTTATAAATGATTTATCCATGCACATCATCATTCTTGTTTTTATTCATGTGCCCTTGTAATATTTATTGAAATTATATTTCCCTTCCTCTTGCAATGGCATCTCTTCTCCGATTACTTCACTAGTTTGTGTGTAGTCTATGCGACACTTTTCTTGACAAATCATGCAATTCAACGAAAATGTATTATAGTGGTAACACTACAATGAGCTCTAATTTGTTACCATGTATTAACATTAACTAACAATGAGCAATACATTTGTTACAGTATTTATTAATCTTTGTTAATGTTAATAAAAATCCATGCTGTTCATTGATTGTTCATGACAGTTCACAGTGCATTAACTAAAGTTAATAACACAGCATTAAATTTTTTATAATGTATTAGTAAATGTTGAAATTAACATTAACTAAGATTAATGCTGTAGAAGTATTGTTCATTCTTAGTTGTTGATAACTAAAGTAGTTAACTATTGTTAGTAGTTAACATTATTGTAAAGTTATTACTGTTGTTATTATTATTATTATTACCTCCTCAACCGTTCCAAGGAGCATTCATAAAATACCTTATTTTCTGAATTCCTCAGGTTCTTTACCATAATTATTCTGGCAGCTCCATAACACCATTTCAAATTAGTTTGTTTTGATAGTCACTGGAACAATTATAGATGGGTCTGGTAGTTAGCTCTTCCTAACTCATTCTCTCTCTATTTTTGCCTGTTTCTTTCATTTTGATTGAGGCAGCCTCCACCTCTTTTAGTCACGCAAATATAGTGAATCCAATGGATTAGGATGAGGCAGCTGGGCTTCCATGTGTGTGACCAGCTACCTGAATTGAGACATCTGCTTTGGAGACAATTTGATGGGAGATGAAACACGTATAGCAATAGGTGCTTCAACGTGGTAGTGTTTTTCATTTAATCTTTGAGCTGCTCACAAAAAAAAATGCAGCACAGCATTGCATTAAAACATGTTACTCTTTGCTTTTATACATTTACGATATATTGTCTCGAAACATAGAACTGTTATTTTTGATTGTTTTTTAGTAGTCTATTAGTATTGAGTAACGTTGGCATTGTGTGTTGTGTGTGTGTGTGTGTGTGTGTGTGTGTGTGTGTGTGTGTGTGGTGTGTGTGTGTGTGTGTGTGTGTGTGTGTGTTGGCCTGCCTTTTTCTTTACACAGTGCTGACACTGCAGTCCTGAGTTTATTGTTGCAGCCTATTGAATAGAGACACAGTTTTAGGGAAAGAGAATTGCTCAGGTCTTCCCCTGAGAGGAGCGAGAAATACACAGAGATGGACCGAGGGAGTATGAAGTGAAATATAATAGACTTGGCCAACGATTCTTTTCTTAGGACTTCAGTTAAGCATGCTGAAGGTGTTCCCAGCAAGGACACATGTTGCTGTACGCTGACTGCTTCAATAAAGATACCTTGCAAACCTCTAAAGCCACCTCCGTCACAACAGTTTCCCACTTTTCACAGACATTTGTCTCCTTATAAAACATTGTGTTGGGGATTGAGACACAATATTCTCGAATTCATCACAAATCTCTTGCTGACAGTCACATATAGTTTTATTAGCGTTAGGAGGGCAGGTGCTGGCATGTGAACACTTTCATCTCCCATTCAAAAACACCTTCAGCCCCTTTAAATGATGTGCGCTGTCAGCAGCCTATTGATTTTATATTGCAGATATGAAGTCTTCGGGTGTTCAAGGTTGACAAGGACGACTGTGAGCTGCCAAGTCCAATATTAGTCAACATATCATCAAAGGTTGCACTAGCTCATCAGCCAATCACAGTGCTCTTTCAAGAGGCACTTTGCAGGAGTGAAAAGTAAAATAAAAAATTGTTCTGGGAAAAATTACATTCCCCAAAATTTCGGAGAGAGAGAAGCGATGCTCGTTAAAGGCACTCAAGCAGGTGAAAACCTATTTTTGGCATGAGCTTATAAAATCAGCATCTACTGTATATGCCAATGATTGAGTGGAAAAACTGAAAATTTACAGGAAAATGGCTGGTTTGTCAGGGATGGTTTAGAGTGGCACCTGTGAATAGGTGATACAAACATCGTCCTTGACACGGCACACACAATCATTCCTATAAACTCAGTGTCACACCTGATGCATTTCTAACCCTGACATTTGCACAGACTTACAATTTTTGTCATGCTGCTTAAGGTTTTTTTTTTCTAGATTTTCAACTTTTCACTTTTTTGAGATATAACAAAAAAACATAGCACCTCCGCTTAAGAAGGGTTGGGGTTTTGATCACTCATCCCACATGCTTTTCATTATATATTGAAGTGTGGATGAATGCACTTTCTTTTTGCACAAACCTATTCAAGAGGCATTGTAACTGCAAATCTTAGAAACAGTTGTGCAAAGTCCATGTGAGGAACTCCTACACTTACCTTTTGTTTGAAGTTCCAGGTGTTTTTCTGCAGGATATTCAATGAACACATGGGTATGTTCGACAAGATGTAATGAGTCCTGCGTGTACAACGTGGAAAGAAAGGCGCAAACAGGCAAAGTGGGTTTGTTAGGAGAGCGAGTTTTGTCACAGAGTGGGTGCTGACAGAGTGTCGGGGTTGCGTGGCTGAATTGACGATGGTGACGCATCATTAGCTTAGTGGGGTGAAATAATAGTGTGCACCGCTGTTCCTTCAGCTTTGTTTAGCGTGGCGTCCTAGCCTCCCGGGATGCAACATGGAGAAATAGGTGTTTCTCTCTCTACCGAGCGAATGTTTGCAGCCCTAACAAGACACCCAGGAATAGGAGTTTTATACGCAGCACAAGCCAAGCACATTCCGGGGGCCCAGAGAGCCTCAGCGGCTCCTACTTGCTCCCCTGACACCGCGATTGATGCTCCAGTTACTTTCCTTTGCTTGAAACCACCTACAAGAACAGCTGTCCCTGTATGAGCTTTATTTGCTTAAAACTAGTTCAAAAACACAAACATGACCTTAAATCATTTAAATAGCCTTAAATTGCTACCAAACAAGTTTGTTTGACACTCATTTGCTTCGGTCAAAGTGAAATAATCCATTATAGTGGCACAGGATATGAAGCTAAGCTTAAGTGGTGCTGGTATGCTGGGAATATAACATGCGCGAAAGACCCTTTTTCCACATTTAATTTGCAACCCGTGCTCACCGGAAATATGTGCCTGAGGCGACGTTTCTGTAAAGTTATATTACATTGCTTTTTGCACTTTTCGAGACACTCTCAAAGTTGAATGTCCTGTGAGTGGCGGTAAAAAACGCTTTCAACTTTATTTGAAACAGATGAACGTGAATCTTGCAACGTTTATTGCAATGGTTGTTTTTTGCAACGTGACAGTTCGTGAATTAAATGCCTGGTGTGTGACGCTAAAAGCTTTGTTGCATTTGAAAATTACATACCACCTTCTCTACAAGCTAAATAGTGTTAACAAATGCAAACGAAAGATAAAATGCAAATGTGACTTGTGTTTCAAGCACTTTACATCGCAATGCTGTACCTGATGAGCTACCGAGCAAGTTTACGATGTCAAAAAAGCCATACTGTACATATGGATCTGGTTACATGATGCAAACGTCAAGATGTATTAGTTTACAAATTAGGAAGTATGGAAAAAGTGGTTTGAGGTAATAATATAAAAAGTACAAGGAACCACATGACAATAAAGTCTTTATTAATCAATAATCTTACTGTAATCATAATTTGTGTTATGGAAATACAAGTTGTTGTTGGTGTTTTACCTCCTCTAGTGTTTATTACACCTGGAAAGTGCAGTAAGTACATTTTGCAGAGATGTAGGTAGAGGCTCATATTTCCACTGAGCCTGGGCTGTCAATTTGATGGTGAATGCAGTGTTTTTTTCATTCTGGAATAATTTTGCTAATCATTGATTCTCCTCCTTGACGAGCCCTTTTTCACAAAGGCTCTAACACTTTGAGCAACAATTATATGAACAATCTAAGACTTTTATCGAGAAGCAGTTTAAACAGTGACTGTTAAGGGTGAGCGCTAATGTGTGTGTGTGTGTTTGTTGGCAGTGTCACTGTCAGATGAGGGATGATTCCAATGCAGCTGTAGGGAAGGAATCTCCATATTTCCATCTTTGTGACATCCCTGGTTAAACATCAGTCACATCTGTGTAGCACAAGCACTTACTGGCAGATACACACCATGACACAAATCATATTTTTTTATGATTTCCTTCTCCACATATACAATTTTGGGCAAATTCATTAAACAGTTCAGCCACTTCTGCTTAATTCACTAGCCACAACATTTTGGACATTTCTAATCAGTTTTGGCACAGTAATTCATCAAATTTTGATCAGATGATGGAGAAGAGCAGACATGTATCAAGACACATGGCCTTTTAGATTGTGTTGTGCTGTCTAGATTATAATGGTGGAGTGAGGCTGTACAGTCTCAAATTCCAGCAGTTCATGCCAGTCTGGTGCATCATCTGCAACTTAGCGCTCAGAACATGACTAACAAGATGGAGAATTGCGTTGTGAAATTGCAATCAGCACTATTTGGCAGATTGCACCATAACCTTGTTTGCCTAATTCCTTATTCATACTTTGTGAATTCCCCTCTCAGTATGTCACACACTTGTGCACTCACTAAGGCCCCATTTACCCCATTGCTAAATTGCCATTTTGGATCATAGACTGATTGGATAGCTAGCGAAAACATATATATGCAACCAAGATGCATTAATGATACACATGAAACTGGTTGTTCAAACCTTAAGGGAGGTGGTCTGAGACACATTATTGACAAGTTAGTCAAGGAAAAATGTTCTGCAGGCAGTGTCAGCAACATCTCGATGTCTTTCCACCATCTTCATATTTTGCTTAAGAGACGTGTACAGATGTCATGGCAAGCTTCACTTATATTCTTATGCATCCACTGTCAGCTTTTTCTGACCGTACACGTTTTGTCCCCAAAATGAAAATGTATCCAAGGTGAAGTCTGTTCATCCATCCATCCATCCATCCATCCATCCATCCATCCATCCATCCATCCATCCATCCATCCATCCATCCATCCATCTGAGACCAAATGTGTTCTTTGCTAGGTGGACCTGTTTGGAAAAATAGGTTTTGGTAGAAGACCACCTCAATAATTTATTGTAGTTTATTGTATTGATCAACTGAGATCAGTCTTTTAATATTCAGAATGTGGCTTTTACATACCAAGAATTTGAATAAATACAATCATTGCATCTCTTTCATTTAAAATTATTATTAGATCTTGGCTGATTTCAGTAAGATTTTTACAGCGACTGGCAGACAGCAGCAGAATATTCATAAAACCTTAAAACTAAAATTTTGATTGACTCCAAATAAAATTGTATAATAAAATCAAGGATTTGCCTTAATAAATATATATATATATATATATATATATATATATATATATATATATATATTATATATATATATATATATATATATATATATATATATATATATATATATATATATATATATATATATATATATTATTTAATATATTAATGAACAAATATGTGAGCTTGTATAGTTTGCAGGGTTATTACTCTCCCTTTCCCTGTTGTCTGTGTAATTCAGTCTCTCTGGAATTACTCTTCTGTTTTCTTTTTCTTTTTTTTCTTTTTTTACATTTGCGTATAAAGCTGATTCATTTGGGCTGCAGATGACATGGTTGACCCAACAGGGTTTCTAGGGGTAAAATAACAGCATGGCACAGTGTGGATCTCTATGGGTCATCCTGTGCCGGTGAATAACAGCCTGTCTGTTGATTGATGCTTACAGGACCGTGTTATAATGAATAGGTTGGCTAAGTGAGCCATTTTCTCAAATAAGAAGTTTATTTTCAACCATTGACCTTGCCTTGTTGAATAATGCATGGCCAGGCAGGCTGATGTGTTTGAATGTGTGACAAGCTACTGAGAGGAGTTAATTTGTATTACACACAAAAGGCATGTGCTGTATTTAGTGAGTCCAGTGATGTGTCATCATCTGGAAATAAATCTTTGACACCTCCAGTCATTACGACCAACATATACCAATAATTACTCCCCTCTCCTCTCCCTGCGGGCACAGCTTTCAGTTCACATTTTGCACAGTTTTGAGCGGTTTATTCACACAAGTTGGTCTTTCAAATCTACGGCGTTTAAACATCCTGTCATTAGCCATACCAGAGCTACGCGGCGGTCTCCAAGGCCCTGCTGTACAGTAACCATGGCAGCGTCCAGCCTCCTTGAGAAGATTCCCTATTGGTTCTTATTCAAACCCCGTCCCAGCATGCCTCACTCAAGAGCTATGCAGAGCAAACGGAGGTATGATTAGCTCTCTGTGTGCTAGTGATGGAAGTACAAGTTTGAGACAATTACTCAGCTCAACTTCACGATAAGTCCTTCTCTCTCTGGTTTCCTGTGCACCGTGCATTTCACAGATTTTGATTAGTGGCTATCAGCAACCAAAACAGAGGAAATTGCAGTGTACCAAATTCGTCCAATAGCACATATTTATTTTGTTTTACATTGGTTTGTGAATCAGGTAGCAGTTTAAACTGTACAGCTGTTCTTTTTTCTTTTTATGTACTAGTTTGTGGTTGTTTCGAAAGTTAATTGATTATAAATGGTTATTGAAAATTGCCTGATTAAAGACATGAACACGTTTAATTAATTTAAAGGTGCCCTAGAATGTGAAATTGAATTTATGTTGGCATAGTTAAATAACAAGAGTTCAGTACAAATAAGCTCCTCCTTATTTAAATCTCGTTTTTGAAAAAACACCCCTGAAAAACAGGCGAATCTCCACATAACACCGACTGTGACGCAACAGTCGGGATCATTAATATGTACGCCTCCAAAAATTTGCATATGCCAGCCCATGTTCAATGCCAGGCACTGTGCAGCCCAACCATCGGAAGTTCTGCAGGTGAAGAAACAAGCGAGGATCATAGGGAAAATGGCAGATAAATGTTATGTTCCAGGCTGTGCAGAGGAGGTGAGGACTTTTCATACCCTTCCCACAGAAAAGAAAAGTCAACAGGCGTGGTTGATAATCGGATACCGCAACAGTTTAATTCGAAGTTGTTAGTTTGCTCTGCCCATTTCACCACAGACTTATTTTCTAACCTGGGACAATATCAAGCAGGCTTCTCTCAGTGAATAAATTATATACTGAAAGCGAAGAACAATCTTTCCACACAGCGCGAGTTTATCTGGACACTTGCCAAACTCGTTATGAAATCAATGACGCATGTTACACTGCACAACGAAGCTCTTACTGTATGTACATCATCGTGTTCGCATTGGTGAAAGCATTATAGAGAGTGCAGAAACTGCGTTGCAATGATTAGATCTTCAGTCTCGCGATCAACAGACTGTCATCTGCTCAATGCTCATCACGGCAACATTTTATGTGATGGAAATATATTTAAATACTTTATAAACATCTCACGATTCGTTAATCTCGATAGCTGTAATAGTAAGAACGTTTAATAGCTGTAGTAAAAGTATTTTTTCGAGAGTTTCACATGTAATACGTAGCTATTTCATATGCAAGCATGTCAGCCAATCACAGCAGTGGCCGGTTACACTGAGTCCCACAGCAGACACGCCCCTTCAAACAGAGTGTTCAAATCAGAGGCTAAAATCAGGCTAGGAAAAATGCCTTTTATTTCTAAATTATTTTTGATCTAAAAAACATACTAACACTATAAGGGCAACCCAGGAAACATTATAAAATAATAAAATAACCCCATTCTAGGGCACCTTTAAATGAGCCCCAGTGAATGTAATGGCTTTCAGTAGTTCTTGGTGTTTCACTTATATGAAGCATTGTTTTTTTACTAGTGAAAAGTTTAATGCAATGCGTATCGGATTCCTCTTTCTGCCTAACACTCGCCATGTTTCTATCCCATTCAGATGATAAAAGAAAAACGTGTAGAAATATAACTTCATCACTAAATTGAATTAGCCACAACACACAGGAAATTGAATTAGCATTGGAATTAGGATTCCAGGTAGATGATTTGCAAATCAAGGAAATTCAACAAAAGTAATGCATTCTTGGAAAATAAATGTCTTTTCACCTTGGTCCAAAATAGATAGATACTGTAGATCTAGGCAGCAATGGACAACTGCAGCAGATAATCCAATAGAGTTAGGTAACTTTGCAGTCACAAAAAAGTCACAATAGAAAAAAAAATGAAAAAATATAGCTGCAAGCAGCCATTACTGGTGCCAAGCGCAAGAAGCGGCATCAGATGCCATCATGGGTGGGAGTGGCAGACCAACTGCTGCAAGGAGCAATTAAAGACATTTTAAGAGAACTTTGGATAAATGGCTAAAAAATCATATATTCAGTAACTTTTGAGGATGATTTAATGGTTTATCACTTTTGACAAATAGGTGGCGCAGTTACGAAATTGATGTGATGTGGTCAGAGTGAGGTGACAATGACACATACAAAGTTTGGTGTCAAAATGTCATGGCATTGCAGAGATAAAGACTTAATAGTCATTTTGGCAGCATGCCTCAACTTTGCTGCTGTGCTATACGAAAACGGTTTCGTCAATCGACATGAAATCCATCACTTTTAGTCGGCACGGTCTAGAGATGATACGATGATTTGGTGAAAATCGGACAAACGGTCTAGATAGTGTTCGAAAAAGTAGGTTTTGACTGAAAATCAAGATGGCGGACAGGAAGTTCGGCCCAATAAGGAAAACTTGGTATCTATGTTCTCGGCTTGACCCAAGGAATCTATTAAGATCAGTGGCATTTCAATAGGTAGATTTGTTCAAAAGTTATTAGCCCTTTTAGAAATTTTGGTATAACTTTTGACTACTAGGTGGCGCTGTTTCAAAAATTATCAGGTTCCTTCAGGACATCGTACTGATGACCCATACAGAGTTTCGTAACAATTCGTTAATGCGATCAAAAAATACAGCATTTTAGCACATAATTCAAAATGGCCGACATCGAAAATGGCCGATCTGGGAAAACTGGATATCAGTCGACTCGGCATGATGCCCTGAATCTAACGAGACCACTTTTATGATTTTTGGACAAACCGTTCAGGAGTTATGAGCAAATATAGCCATTTTTCATATCTCCGAACCAGTAGGTGGCGCTGCGCTTTTGTTGATAGGCCTTACGGTTCAAACGTTATTAGCATAAATGTGAGTGAAACTTTGGACAGGTGGTGGCACTAGAGGGAATGAGTTAGAGACACCAAAATTGGTGTACTTAATGTTGGGACTGTCCTCTATCAGAATGTCAAACCAAAACAACTTTCCCGCAAACAGTTCCCTTATCGAAAAGGGAACTTCGAGATGCGTCGAAAACGCTACGGGAACGCCTTCTGCGTGAATGCGTCTGAAGCATCTATGCCAACTAGTCCAATGGAAAAAGGGAATGAGCGTCACGGGCGGGTGACGTCATGACCAGGAAAGGATAAGAGCACTTCCGCTGCTCGCCGGCATTTAGCTTCTGTGCCTCAGCAAGCGATCTGTGTCAAACTGTCCCTGTCTATTTATTGTTGTCTGTTGCAATATTGTTGGTATCGTTATGGCGAAACAAATGTACAAACAGTGTGTTCCTCCCTGCCCGCGTTTATTTAAACGGGTGGGGACACACACAGCTTTGTGTCATTTTGTTTGAGAGTAAGAGCATGCTGAGTGCTAACATTGTGAAAGTGAAACTACCAGATTCTCTATACTTGCGATTCTCACGGGATGCAGGACCCGCGTTTGCCGAGGCGGCGCGGAGAATGCATTCCTGGGGATCGCAAAAGGATCTTTTAGAGGGGTGGGAGAACGGTCCGAGGGCCTTTTCTTCTTCCTTGCCCGGAAGATCCAGCTCTATCTCCCCGGTGTTGGAAGCACGCTCTGCGGTTTCTTCCGCTCGGGGAGAGAGAGCCCTTTTTTCCTTCATATTCTTCCTCCGAGGAGGTTTGTGTTTGAGAATATTGAAAGTGAAAGCAAGCACACACACTGTTGAATTAGATTCGCCATCTATTTTTCCAGTATATGATGAACTGGTGGAGGTTTTGTCCCGTGCTGTTAGTAAATTAAATATTTAATGGCCAGCTGAGAAAAAGGAACGCTCGTCCTAAGAAACTTGACGAGCATTTTCTTATTTCTATCACATTATCTCCACCACGAGGCTTCCATTTTTTCCCTGATTTACACACTGAATATTTAAATTATGGAATAAACCGTATTTATCACTACTTTCAGCCCTCGTGTTAAATGTTTATTCAAGATTAGAGGGTTGAAAGATTACGGTTATGATATGATGCCCCAGGCTGAACAGAAATAAAAATAGGAAAATGCTATTTTTTCACCTGGTCCAGTATCATCATTTAAGCCTCTGCTTTGCTCATAAGCCTATACTAAAGAATCTCGCGTTTGCCGAGGCAGCGTGTAGGTTTAATGTTGCAATCAGAATCTAGCTCGGATCTCGCGTTTGCCGAGGCACCGCTTAGATTTCGAGTGTATTTTGCAAAAATAAGATTCTGTGGCTGGGATCTCGCGTTTGCCGAGGCAGCGCGTAGGTTTAAGCAGAACTACTTTGGTTTTATGGGTAAAGCTTATACGGCAGCAGGTCAGCTGGAGAATGTTTATAGAAATCTATATTATAATGCTCCAGGCTTATCAGGCCGATCTGCTGGGGTTCTGGATATAGCGAAATTTGAGCCTTCGGGTCTCTTCGGCGACGCATTCCATGCGGTCGTTGTTAGGTGATACAAGATATATATATAAAAATATATATATAATAAGGTTTCTCCCTCGCTGTGTCCAGCCCCCCTGGGGCTGCTGGGCGTGAGCAGCCCCAGCCGTCGAGTTCATCATATTATGTGCACAGAAAGAGAGTGCTGCGTCTCGTGTTCCTCCATGTAGATACTGGAGACAGACGCAACCCTCTCAACCGAAGTCGTCTAAGCCTAAGCCGGATCTGAGGACCGTTCTTCAGGCGAAGAAAATTTCGGTTCAAGGGTCTTGACATTTAGGCGTCAGGCCTGTGAGGAAAGCCCCGACCGAAGTAGAGTGGTGTACACCTCATTACACGGTGCCCGTTCCATTTCGGGGTCCTCACGAGACCCTCCTGCCAACCCTGCCACCTCCGGTGCTTCAGGGCGCAGCGGTCTCCAGCGAGTCGCTGATGCTATGCTGCGGTACAGCATTGGTTTCGCGCCCTCTGAGGGGGGCTTTTGAGTAGTCAGGTCAGGTAGTTCCTGCCATTATGTTTCAGGCTCCAGATTTGGCTCCCTCAGTAACACCAGAGACCAGCCTCGAGGGGCTGGTTCCCTTAGTAAATTTTCTGGCAGCGTGGATGCTTCTGCCGAATATTTCTCATTGGGTCCTGCAGTTTGTAGAGAAGGGATACAGAATCCAGTTTGGCTCTCGTCCTCCTCATTACAGTGGGGTGCTGCCCACAGTGGTGCATCCCGAGCAGGCTCTGGTAATGGGACAAGAAGTAAAGGCCCTGTTAGCATAGAAGCTATAGAACAGGTGTACTCACCCGTCAGAGTGTCGGGTTTTTACAGCCATTATTTCATTGTTCCAAAAAAGGATGGAGGGTTGCGTCCCTTTTTAGATCTTCGCCTGTTAATTCGGTCAGTTCAGAAACTAAAGTTCAAGTTAGCTGACCCTCAAACAGATCGTGACCCAAATCAGATCCGAGGACTGCTTCGTCACGATAGATCTAAAGGATGCATACTTCCATATCTCCATCCTCCCTCAGCACAGGAATTTTCTGAGGTTTTCTTTCAGGGGCAAAGAATACCAATATCGGGTTCTTCCTTTCGGCCTAGCTTTGTCACCCCGCACGTTCACGAAATGCATGGATGCAGTTTTAGCCCCTCTCAGGCTTCAGGGCATACGCATTCTGAATTATATCGACTGGCTGTTTCTAGCGGAATCAGAGCAGTTGGCGGTTCGGCACTGAGGTGTCGTTCTCGCTCATATAGAGATGTTGGGGTTGAGGCTCAATGCCAAGAAGAGTGTACTTTCTCCAGTACAGAGAACCACTTTCCTTGGTGTGGTATGGGATTTATTATCCTAACAGCCACAGAAGAGCTGAGGCTAGGCCAGTCACGCACTGTAAAACAGTTCGAGAGACTGTTGGGTCTACTGGCAGCAGCGTCCAACGGAATTCCTTTTGGCATGCTGTACATGAGACCTTTACAGTGCTGGCTCAGGACCAGAAGGTTCTCCCCGAGGGGAAACCCACTTTGCATATCAAGGCACGCGGCGATGCTTTCGTGCCTTAGTTATATGTAAATTCTGGTTCTTAACCCAGGGTCCGGTGTTGGGAGCTCTTTGCCATCAAGTAGTGATCTCGACAGATGCTTCCCTCACCGGCTGGGGAGCGGTAATGGAAGGCCGCTCGGTTCGGGGTCTGTGGAAAAGCCATCATCTTTCGTGGCACTTAAATTGCCTGGAGATGATGGCCGTCCTCAATGTGTTGAGACATTTCCTTCCGGACCTAAGAGGCCATCATGTGCTCGTTCGAACAGACAACACATCAGTGGTCTCTTATCTGAACCGTCAGGGGGGTCTGTGGCACCAGATCCTCCTGTGGTCTCTGGGGAAGGTACTCTCCCTGAGGGCAGTGTATATTCCTGGGGACCAGAATATAGGAGCAGACATCCTGTCGAGGCAGGAGCTGAGGCCAGGGGACTGGAGACTCCACCCCGAGGCGGTGGAGAAAATCTGGGAGGCATATGGCAGAGCAGAGGTGGACCTGTTCGCGTCTCACAATACGACGCACTGTCCCCTCTGGTATTCACTTACTCACCCAGCCCCCCTGGGGCTGGATGCCATGGTGCAGACGTGGCCGAGGCTACGTCTGTACGCCTTTCCCCCTGTTGCTCTGCTCCCAGGAGTTCTGGAGCGGGTCCGTCAGTATGGAATAAGCCTACTGCTAGTAGCACCATGCTGGCCAAGTCGGATCTGGTTTGTGGACCTGATCCTTCTGCTAGACGGACCTCCATTGGAGATCCCGATAAGGAGGGACCTTCTATCTCAGGCCGGGGGCACAATATTTCACCCTCGTCCAGAGATTTGGAATCTGTGGGTTTGGCCTCTGAGGGGGCCCAACTCATAGAGAGTGGTCTTTCAGCCGAGGCTGCTGAGACCATTCTAAGCTCCAGAGCTCCAGCTACTAGGAAACTATATGCGCTTAAATGGAGAGTTTTCTCCTTATGGTGTCACCGACATCATTGGGATCCGGTTAACTGTTCTGTGAACACAGTACTCGAGTTCCTGCAAGAGCGCTTTGTGTCAGGTCTATGCCCTTCCACGCTAAAAGTTTATGTGGCAGCCATTGCGGCTTACCACACTATGGTGGTAGGTACATCTTTGGGTCGAGACCCCCTGATTACACGTTTCCTTCGTGGCACTTTGAGGCTGAGGCCTGCAACTCGCACTAAGGTGCCAGCTTGGGACTTGACTATAGTTCTAGAAGGCCTGTCTAGGGCCCCATTCGAGCCCTTAGATTCGGTCTCAGAAAAGTTCCTTACTCTTAAGACTATATTTCTGCTAGCTATTTCGTCCCTCAAGAGAGTTGGTGACCTTCAGGCTCTTTCGGTCTCCCCCACTTGCCTTGAATTTGCACCGGGGATGGTCAAGGCGTTCCTATATCCAAAACAGGGATACGTCCCTAAGGTGCCGACCTTGGCTCCGAGGCCTATTGTGCTGCAGGCTTTCTGTCCTCCTCCCTTTACAACTGCGGACCAGGAAAGACTGCACCTCTTGTGTCCAGTGCGAGCATTGGACACATATGTACATCGGACATCCTCAATCAGGAAGTCCGATCAACTATTTATTTACTTTGGATCACCTAAAAAAGGTCTTCCTGCTTCAAAACAGACAGTCAGTAAGTGGATAGTCGAGGCTATTTCACTTTCTTATGAGTACTCGGGCCAGCCTTGTCCTTTGGTGGTCCGAGCTCACTCGACCAGGAGTATGGCGGCTTCTAAAGCCTTGCTGCAAGGGGTTTCTCTCCAAGATGTTTGTGATGCGGCGGGCTGGTCCTCTCCGCTCACATTCGTGAGGTTTTTCAGCCTAGACCTGGATGCTGCCCCAGGTTCTCAGGTGCTTAGTGCTTAGCTGAACAGTCTGACACTCAGGTACTTGAATTATGGCGCATTGGGTATTCTCGTTCCCGTAGCGTTTTCGACGCATCTCGAAGTTCCCTTTTCGATAAGGGAACGTCTCAGGTTACTATTGTAACCATAGTTCCCTGAGAACAGGGAACGAGACGATGCGTCCCTCTGCCATACTTCTGGCGTCCCTGCGATCGGCTTGCTTCGGCACTGTCGAAGCTAAATGCCGGCGAGCAGCGGAAGTGCTCTTATCCTTTCCTGGTCATGACGTCACCCGCCCGTGACGCTCATTCCCTTTTTCCATTGGACTAGTTGGCATAGATGCTTCAGACGCATTCACGCAGAAGGCGTTCCCGTAGCGTTTTCTCATTCCCTGTTCTCAGGGAACTATGGTTACAATAGTAACCTGAGACGTTCTATGGGCTGCCATAGACGCCCAGTCGGAAAAAAAAAGAAGGAAGAAGAATAATAATAAGAACCGGAACAGATACGATAGGTGCCTCCGCACCTTCGGTCCTTGGCCCCTAATGAGACCATTAAGTCGTTGTCTGGAGGTCTTAAAGTGTCTTTTATATTGGAGTTGTGCAAGCTAGTTTGAAGTCCAAGGAGTCAACTCCACTAATTAAGGATGTGAGAGAAGTAAGTCAGAAGATCACTGGAGATGTTGTGAAGAAGTGGGGATGGAAACAAAAAAACAGGTCAATACATGAAGCTTGGTGAGAAACTGGAGCGTCTCATCTGAGATGGTATGAAGCAAGGTGACACGGCCAGGCTGTGGGTCGCGTCAGGGGTGTTTGAGAACTGCTTTCAAAGTGGGTCATAAAGTGTTTTAGAGAAAGTATGGTTTGCAGAGGTTAGAGAACAGAAGTGATGATTTAGGAATGGAAGTACGGTGTACTCATTTAATGTAAGAGGAGAATTTACATAGTTTTCTTATTTTATAGTTATACTAAATGCGTTACGCGCATACCCGTGTCGTCTCTTATCTTCAAGGAATACTTAATCGAAAACAAAAGAAAGCCAAAGACTTGCATCTAAAGTAATTTATTCGAACTGAAAAAGAAAAATAATTTTGAGAAGATTCTTTGTGAAGCCTGACAGGCAGACCAGAACATTGAAGGCAATAGATTGTAGGAGTGATGGGCAATTTGTATTACAAGGGTATGGGTCATATGATCAGCATGTCTTCGCTGTCCTCTGAATGGGCTTTAGTCCTGCACAAATGAGTTCAACTACTCTCTGGAC
This sequence comes from Chrosomus eos, assembly GCA_036326025.1. Taxonomy (NCBI): domain Eukaryota; kingdom Metazoa; phylum Chordata; class Actinopteri; order Cypriniformes; family Leuciscidae; genus Chrosomus; species Chrosomus eos. The sequence continues at coordinate 15,167,666 of CM070819.1, read as the reverse complement.
AGTAGGGGAGAGAGACAATGTAACATTAATGACTCATGAAAATGAATAAGTGGGGCAGAGAAAAAGGAATAATGCCAGAGAAAATAATTAAAATAATTTGCCTGTTTAAAAGGGCAGAAGGGAATGTAAAAATCGAAAGGCTGTTAAAAAGTGAAAAACGTAAAGCTCAGGCCAAGCTGAACAACGTGAGGTTGGCACAAAAAGGGAAGTGAATGACATACAGAGAGGGAGAGAAAATTGCAAACAGAAAGCTTTGTGTTCTGAAAGACCTTTGCCACCTGTTGCAGATTCTTCTAGTGGAAGGCTGCGGGTCACTTAGGAAATGAAAAGACTAAAGTATGAATATTATAGTCCAGGACAGAGACTGAGAGAAGGAAAAACAAAGTGGGAGGGAATGCACATTGAAGTAGAGACTAATGGGACGGGGTCTGAAGTGGATGTGAACCTGTTTTCTCAGCTCTACTTTCTGCCTCCTCACACTCTACCCTCATATGACAGTACCCAAACACAGCAAGCTTTCATCAGGCTTGATTCAAATTGAGCACCCTCCCATCGAGAGTGGCCATTTTTAATGCTTACTGTCCTTATGTTCAATATCTGATGGAAAAAGAGCCCGCACACAAGAAAAAAGAGAGGGAGAGAGAGAGAGAGAGAGAGAAACATGTGTCTGTTTCTATTTGAATATTGATTGTGTCCTTTTCTAACTTCCCTTGAACACATCAGGGTCCTTTTAAGCAAAGAAAAACACAATGTCAGAGGGTTAGAAAGGAAAGAAGAGTGGGAAAGAGGAATAGCATGCAAGCGTGGAAAGTGTACATGTCGGGCTTGTAATTACAACAACGTGACATTAAATCAATGTGGATTAGAATGCATCGTCCACATTAGCCGTAGAGAGTGCATCGATTATGAGCTTTAATCAAAAAGTGACAAATGTAAGAATGAGAAGCAACAAAATTGCAGCCATATACAGTATTTATTAAGATAGCTTCCATTTGCCCTTGCATGCGTCACACACTTTTAGTGTGTTATTATCAGATGATTGAAAATCAAATGGAAGTTTTCTGTTATTAATAATCATTAATACAATCTGTATATATCTTAGACTGAGTTTAGCAGTTCTACAATTTCTGCAATTTGATCTGGGTCAGATATATTTATATGAGTCCAGCATTTATATGGATATTGCTAGGTGCATATGGATATTGCTAATATGGGAGTATGAGTGTAATTGTACGGAGCCCTTAAATGGACATGGTGGTGGTAAAAAAATTGTTGTCAGCCAAAGGTCTAAAACCCCCTTTTATTTTGTTCTTTTTTTTTTTTTTTGCCTGTTTGTTGTAAAACATACCTGGACCCTCTTGACCTGTCATTTTGTCTGGTCCAGCGGCATAAAGCAAGATTCCGCTTCTAAAAGCAATTGCCGACATGTGTTGCTCTCAGCTAGCAGTGATAACTGCCAGTGTGATCACCAAGGCAACTGTTACTAGCGTTCCATGGCTTGTTCATCATCAAAGTTAATTCTCATTCTTTCATGGAGAGATAGAGAAAGAGAGAGAGAGAGAGATAGTCAATGGTCGGGTGAAATCACTAAGGCAGTCTGGGACAAAGTGACCTCTTTTTAAATTATAAAGGAAAACGGAAAAGACGTGGAAGACAATTTAAAGTGAGATGTAAACTTTTAGGAAAGATCAAGACGACATTTTGATTGAACAGTGGAGAGAAAGAGGTAAGGTGTGGGAAGAGTGTGAAGGTGCTGGTGGGCCTTCACAGGGAGATGGGTTTGTGAACATGCTGGCATATGCACATTTCCCCCCTCATCTGTCTCTGTCTCTCTCTCCTTACTGATGGGCTTGTGGAATCCATCTCTCCCCTGCTATCCATCATGAGCAAAACTGGATGTCACAGCCACCATCTGTGGACCATGTTATTCTCTGTTACTTTCTTTTCCCTCTATTTTTGTCTGAGCGTGTTTGTGATTAGCCCCATCTACCTGGCTAATTAAAAGGGCTGGCAGACTGACTTGAAGATGGAGGAAGCACTGGTGTCACTTCCTGATTATGTACATGCTTTTGAAAAGAGCACAATGTGCCAGGGCTCCTCTGAATCTCCTACACATAGGTATTTCTCCTCCTTACTGAACAGGTGGCCAGATGCTCTTTTACTGTGTACTAGTAGCACTAGTGTGGTGTGCAGGCACTGGATGCTGCTAATGGAGTAGACTTATGCATCATTATGCATTACTTATGGATTTTGCGTACAATGGCTTAGCTTTAATGTTGTTGAGAAGACCTGTACAGTCATGTTGTATTCAAGTGAGACTGGATGAGGTGTGCTTTCATCGAGTTCAAGATAGATGGTCAGAAAGGCAGGCAGGTGAGCTCATGATAAGACCACAGTGTGGTTGGAAGGTAAGCTGTAAGTATAAGTAAAAGAGTAAGGGTTTCGAGCACTGGGGTGATTTAGACATCCTTCTCCATGATGTTTCTTCCCATGAAATACTGTACTCAAACCAACAGAGAGCACTTCCAGTGATGTCCAGTTTTAAAAGGGTTTATAGCGCTGATGATTCACTTTGTCGAAAGCACCATTGTAAGTATATGTGAGAGTGATTGAGAGTGGGAGAAAGAGATTTTTCTTTTTATGTATAGGGGAAAAAAAGTCAACAAGATAGAATAGCCAAGCTGCTCAGTGCGAGGTCATTTTCCACAAAGTCAGCACAGCATTAAAAACAGGTATATACAAAGAATGTTGTATAAAACTTATCTCCAATTCTCAAGTATTATTGTATACCACAACAGTTGCACATTACAAAAGTAGTGCATTTAGATATTTAATTCTACAGAAATTTCAGATATATTCTTATATTGTTAGGTCATTAATTGGGTATGTGCTCATATCCTTGTGGCCATATAGGGTTAGGGCATCACACCATGTTGGTTTGGGTTGCATGGTTGTGGTTTAAGACTTGTTTGATGTCACTGACACTAATGGAAGACAACACAAATGTAACTGAATTGAGCTGCATGATGACAAAACTGTTTTCAACAGAGCTGCTTTATAGCTGAATTTTCTTTGTTTCATTATTGACGAATTTTGCAATATTGACACTTTTATTGGAGTGAATTGAATAAACACTGAGCTGACTCAAGCTAAATGTAGAGCTACTTATAGCTAGATTTAACTAATTTCACAATTGATGAACTTTATAGACCAATTTCGAGCCGACGTCACAATTACGTCACAGCAGCTGGAGGCAAAAACGAAGGGAAAACTGCAGGCGGCCAATACAAACCAGCACAGATTCGGCTACATAATAAGGAGCTTAAATTGTTATTATTATTATTAAATGTCATCTTGTTGTGTTGTTGGGTGCAAGAATCAATGAAAAATGAATATGCTGTATCTGGAATTTTTATTTCTAGAAAATATTCACATTAAAATTGCAGCGTAATGTCATTCTTTACATTCTATTCTTGGCGCTGGCTAGGCAGAACTGCGGATCGTACCACACAAGTCTTGTACATGACCATTCATCACATAGTTATAGGCATCTAAAGATTTATATGCCCTCAGTTTCTATTTGCTCGGTTTCTCTATAAGGTAGGTGTAGAAGTCAGGCCACTCAACCGAGGTAACGTTAATCCTGTCAGATCGTCCATTGAGTGAGCGTGTAATGGCTACGGGTCAGCCAATCCAGTTCCGTCCGTTAAAATTAACTTTTTTATATAACAATCGCGGTCCTGGACAGTGAGTGACCTTGCACATTAAGATAAAATCGGATTTTCTTCAGTCATTGTTAAAAACAAGCTAACAAAACTTGCATACTAACGTTAGGGAAGCGGCCAGAGGGATCGTTCTGCCTCCACCTAAGCTCCACCCACAAAAAAACGCCACCATGTTTACCAACTGAAAATTGGTCTATACAGTTATTGAACTGAACTGAATCAACACTGAACTGACTTAAGCTGAATAATTACACTATTGTCTTTTAGAGCTGTCTCATATTTGATGAAGTTTGATTCATTGATCGTTAATTGTCCTGTTTATTACAGTGAAGCTGATTTGAACCCATATATGTAACCATAACTACATATAAAGCTCCATGTAAATAAAGGTGACTTGACTTGACTTCTTTAATCGACCATAATTGAATTTAGAAATTGGTAGATTGATTCTTCAGTGTCCTGCGACCTTACACAGTTCAGGCAAACTACAAAATGTACATGTATTGCAAACAAACAAACAAAAAATCATTAATTTTAGACTTTACTAATAACCGTACTGAGAATGTGAAAGAATCTGTCACGACTAACCACTGAGAGCAGAACTGCCTCGTTATGCAGATCAGACATGTACAGTAGCTTTATGTGCTTTCATTTACAGTTACTCTTATTTATCGCCTCAGATATTCAAACAAGTTTATGTGCATTTTCCCATGACACTTGGCTCATAAACACATGCACAAACACATCCATATACCAGCACCCCCTGCTTACACTGTCCGTATCCCAAAAGCCATGTACTATCTTTAGTTCATGCTTCGATCATCCATAACTTTAGCAGCAGGGGCTATTTTTAAGGCCTTTCTCTTATGGTATGCAGCACAGTCAAAAAGAAAAGAGAATAAAAAGAAGAAATGAAAGGCCGTATGACAGAAAATATAGCAACAGTAGTCACCAAAATCCCTTTTGATCTAAGTCACCATACAACACTTGAAAGAAGTAAAGAAAGCATCCCTCTCATTTACTGACCCCTTGTGAAGCACTGCATTCTGAGATGAGCTAACCTAAAATAGTTAAAGTAATAGACTGTTCTCCGAGCTAGTATGAAAGAGAACCTTGTTTGCTCAGACTCTGACTTGTAGCTAAGGGGCTGAGAAATGTTATTAAAGATGTCAGTTTTGTTTAAGGGGAAGGGCAAGCTTAGAGAGGGCAAGAGGCACATTGCTGTGAGGATGTTCATGTCAGATTAAAACAGACCTGTTCTCTGACAAGCTTTCATCTTGTTGAGGGCAAACTTTCAATAGGGAACAACAGGGGGATGTGCTATATATGTGCTACAGAGCAAAGAAATATAAGTGCTGCCTAGAAAAGTTATAAAGTTAAAATGCATGCTGTATAAATTCACAGTAAAAAAAAAAAAAAAAAAAAAATGTGCAGTTGTTACCTTAAGATACTACTAAATTGTACTTAATATCACACTTTTTATTATTATTAGTAGTATTTACTAGGGGTGTAACGGTACACAAAAATCACGGTTCGGTACGTACCTCGGTTTTAAAGTCACGGTTCGGTACGTTTTCGATACAGCAAAAAGAAAGAAATGCCAGAGAAATTTTCTATTTATTCAAAGAAAAAATATTTTTTATATAAGTGTGAGTTTTCCTACATCTTGAAACTCAGGTTTAAATGGGGGTAATTTTTGAAGGATGAATAAATAATGTTTTGGTCATCACATTAAAAATGACATTTAAATATATATTTATTTATATAATATTTGAGTTTTGAAGTGCTGGAAAAAGATGTGTGAAGTACTTGAAAGCATTTCACTATTCCAGCCAAACTGGTTACAATTAGTGTTACTATGGTGAATGTTGCTGATCTGTGGACTTAAAGCCTAATTACTAGTTCATTCACGGCACAATGTTTCTCCTGGTTTCCACGTCAGCATCTGTTTGATCTAATAGAGATCTACGACTAATAACAGAGACATGTGAACGCTTCTCACTAGATCTCGCAGCGATGTTATTACTTCAGTGGCGAATTCAAATGCTTTATTTACTGGATCTCTTAGCGCTGTGTAGTAACAGTGTTGCTTGATCGAGATCGGCTCGCGCTCATAGAGCTCACGCTGCACAGATCTAGGTTGCTGGTCCGAACTGATAAACGGTCCGTAATGCACAATATAATGAGTAGCGCATTTCGTTTCGCTTTCATTACGTTTGCCATGTGATGTTGCGCAACGTTGTGGTGGTCGCGCTCGCGCCAACGCGGATTTTGTCGCAGGAAAAATGGTCCAAATAACCGTTCGGTTTGTATGCGTACCGAACCGGAAGCCTCGAACCGAAAAGGTTCAATACGAATACACGTACCGTTACACCCCTAGTATTTACTGATTTGTTTTACTTACATTTTATATTATTATTTTGCATATTTTCTAAATTATATATTCTACATTCTAACTTTACCTTCTTTATACTATGGGGCAGTTGAATGCTTGAATCTGATTGGTTGACGAACGTTCTAAGGTGTGCAATTATTTTCAGGGAAACGCACGGCTAAAGTAGTTACAGTTACAGTTCCGTATCACCTTGCAAATGATTTAAGCTATTTTATAATTCCTGACCAAGCAAATAAATATAGTAAACAATAGGATAAAAATGGCAAATTATGTCCATGTTTTTTGCCAGAAAATTAAGATGTATTATGTATGGAAGGCGCATACTCTTTCTCCTGCTCTCTTTATCGCACTCAAACACACACTCGTACAGTACGGACACACTCGCACAGAAACATGTTGTCAGCACCACTCTGATGATTTAAAAAGTAAAATAGTTGAACAACTTAAAAGCTACATGAATTTTTCACTAGTGAGGAAGATAACGTACAATTTCGCTATTAGTAGAGATGCTGCTACCACACCAGACTCAGGTGATTCACATATGCTCTCTCTCTCTCTCTCTCTCTCTCTCTCTCTCTCTCTCCTCTCTCTCTCTCTCTCTCTCTCTCTCTCTCTCTCTCTCTCTCTCTCTCTCTCCTCTCTCTCTCTCTCTCTCTCTCTCTCTCTCTCTCTCTCTCTCTCTCTCTCTCTCTCTCTCTTCTTCGTTTCGCTTTCATTACGTTTGCCATGTGATGTTGCGCAACGTTGTGGTGGTCGCGCTCGCTCTCTCTCTCTCTCTCTCTCTAATAACAAATGTCTTTCAATACAGTATCTGAACAATATTTTAAAGTGTGGTAATCGTAGTATTAGCAGAATGATTGACTCCGAGCCATTGAATTATTGTGGCTTACTGCTTCGCGTCGTGACCACATTACCACCTCGGGTATGCATTTTTTTTTCTAATAATTCAACAGCCTATCGTCAGTTATTCCTTACCTATCACTATTTGTTTCAAATTCTGTGCTTCACATTCCTACCCCTTTACGAAATGTTCCCGCTTGAGCTCAAGGGCTAATTGGAAACTCCTCTGGCTTGAAAAGCATCACAAAGCACTGCCTTCTCATTTACTTGTAAAATAAAACGTCTCCAATGCCATATCATCCCAGCTCTGTGTGAAAGCAAATATGGACGTAAATACATTGAACACACATTTGTTCACACAAAGGGCGGCCTGAAGCAATCAACCCTGGCTCTGCAGTATCAAAGATACAGTCCCGTGTCCATAATAAAACACACAGGACCAATTAGTCTGCTGTCCTTGAAAACGTCTGTCTGTTTCTTCCTGCTCAGAGCCAATCAAATAAAAAATACTCCATGTTGTCCGTCATCAAAAAGTCCTGTTGTCTAAAAATCTATTTTATTGAATCTATCTGACAAGGTTTAGGCATAATATTTTGTCCATATAGTGAAAATAAAATTGTATATAATTTTTTAAAATGTAATTAATATTTATTAAAGTTAATGTTATTGCACTAAAGCTAGTCTTTTAAGGAGAAAATATAGAGAAGTTCTTAAATGTTATATATATATATATATGATGATTTTCACGTTGCATACAGCTGCTGCTACTACTACTACTAATAATAATAAGAATAAGAATAAGAATAAGAATAAGAATAAGAATAAGAATAAGAATAAGAATAATAAGAATAATACATACTGTAATAGTGTGTTATTATTATTTATTGGTGGTAGTAGTAGCAGTATTGTACATTACCCCAGTCATTCAACAGTGTGTACAAACAAACAAAAAAAATCATAATGATAATGCTTTACATATTACTTTTTTGGACACTTTCCCATAAGAAAGGATGCACAGCTATCCAGTCGTGTGTGTATATGTGTGCGTGCGTGCGTGCGTGTGCGTGCGTGCATGCTTTTGTGGTTGTTTTGTGACCTCTTTGTAGTTGAGCTGGTCTTGTGTTTGAGGAGGGAATGGTGAGATCATTTATGGCCTGATGCTCATCCATAGTGCTCTTTACTTGACAACACACTAGCCTTGATCATTGGCCTTGGTGAATGTTTGGTCTGTTTTAATTGTTGGTAAACAGTGGTGAAATGTTGTGCTCAAGAGCTTGAGATGATGGTTGGGCTGTGGTAGCTGTGAAGGGTTACAGTTAGGTCACCATGGCTATGAGAGGTATGGCAGAGGTCCTCGGAGAGACATGGAGCAGATCATTGTACAACTTATGTGTGTGTGCTCATCCGAGGCTCTTTTTTCTTCCTGCCCTTCCCGATCTCTCTGCCTCTACTCAAAGAGTGCGTTATTCTGACGAAGTTTCTGTCAGTGGCAGGCATCTGGTCTATATGCAGCGACTGTCATCTCCTCCAGTGCCCACACAAAATGGCCTCCAACTGGGAACACAATAAAATAGCAACGCATATGAAGATTTTCCTTTGTTTAAAAAACAATGCAGATAAGTTTCCTAACAAACTGATAGTGGTAAATATACAAAGATTTTTGACATTCCAGAGTTGTGTTGTAATCACCGAAACAGTTTATTGTTTTCCATGAAAATAGAATAAATAAATCTGGATATTTACATACAATTCTTAATTTGTAAAATTACAAAACTATGTATTAATAAGTGGCTTTAGAAGATGATTTTTGTTTATTTCTGTGTAATTGAACTTACTGTGAAGTCTGTGGCAATCCAGTATGCAATCCAGTTTCCGAGCTGGACTTGGGGAGGCGTCCAGACTCTGTTTACTTTTTTTTGGTGGTATTTTTATTTTTTTAATTCATCCTCTGTTGATTCCTTCTCTTTAGTCACAACATGTGGGATGACATCCAGCATTCTATAACGAGCACACACATACACCAACATGCAAACATTCTTTCTGCAACTTCTCGCTTCTCTCCTGAGAAGTCCCACTCTCTATCTCTCTCTATCTATCTCTCTATCTCTCTCTGCAGGCCTCATTACTGTACCTGCAAAGAGTGACAGAGAGGAGAAAAGGTTGTGGAAGTCAGAGAGAAAACTCGGGGAAATATACACAGCAATCTGTCAATTCTAAATATACAGTAGAAGCCGGTGCTCGGCTCAGCGGCAGATGCAGTGGTTCTCCGAGCACCGGAGAGGGGCTCCATGTGGCCCAGCTGTCTGCCAGCTCAGATCAGGTCAGGATACAGAGTTCTCACCACACCACATTGGGAAGAGGGCTGTGACTTTGCCTTTGAAGTAGCACCCGGAGGCCGAGTGGGCCTTTGCATTAGGTTTTGCCTCAAAAGTCACCTCAAGGTAACGTGAGACTGCCTGAAGAAGCCAGTATTCTGGTTGGGTTTAGTGTACAAACAGCACTCTGCTCCTCTGTGTTTTTCAGCCCACACCCTTTGCTGTTCAGTTCTCTGTTCAGTCATTAGTCCCTCGATGGGACTGAAGCTGTTTTTTTGGACCATGGCCGTACCTTCTAAAGTGCACAGAACTGTGGCGCCTCTGTTCTTTACCACAACTCGCCTGCTCCTCCCTTAACTCATAATGGAGCTCATTACGGTAGCCCTCCATCTCTGCTGTGTACTATATACACACATCAATATTGATGAGGCGCTGATATCATTATCAGTTTTGAGCTGTTTGGAAGAGAAATGCTGATTTACGACCAATTTGTCTCAGCGTTCAGAGACAGAAAGGGAGAAAAGGTGCAATTATTGCAATCGTAATTCAGAGATTAAACATGAATCTCTTTTTTTTTTTGTGATTAATTATTTTAATTTGCATTATTCTGTGTTTTATAGTTTTGTTAGTTATAATGTTATATAATGTTTATTATATAATATGATATAATATATATATATATATATATATTATATATATAATATATATATATAATATATATATATTGCTATTTAAATGAACCAACCAAACTAAAATATTCAAATATTTGCAGTAACCACCTAAAATGTAAAACACCCCCCCTCCCCCAAAACACACATATGTGTATATATTATATATGTTTTTTATATGACGATTAATTGATTAATTAATTTCAGTGTTCGAGTAATAATTATGTTATATATAATTATTATTATAATTATGAAATAATGTTATTTCACTCCATACTCCATTAGAAGCCACCACATTTGTATTTTAGTGCCATCTTGCTTAGATAAACTAATTAGTCATACTTCAGAGTCACTACGTTATTCACAAAATATAAAGAAATGCTAATAAGATTATAATTAATTGCTCTCTTCTGTTCCTGTGACAACCATATTTAAACATTTTTTCTTACCTTATCAAATGCAAGTTTAATTTACTTTTAATCCTTCTGCATTATTTTACCATTCCCTCAAAATGTATTCTCTTTTAGAGTTATTTCCTTTTCTTAAGTTAATGTTAAAATGAAAATGCTGGATCTTTTTTGTCATCTTTAAATGTATTTGAATGTTTTAGACTAACTTCATCCATTAGTAATTTAGTCAATAGATATATTTATTACTTTTCTAGAATTAAAATACCTCTAAATAATTTCTGTAATTTCGGTTTTATTACTATTTTTAATGTGAATCATTAATTTAAGTTATTGAATATGTTTTAGAAAATGTTTTTTGTAGGAGTGAACATACATTAGATCATGAATCAGATCATATCAAAATACGAAACAAACATTGTTTTAACAGTGGATTACATTTTTAATGTTTGTTTTGTTTTAATTTGATCATATCTAAAAAAATATATATATATGACCAGTATTCTGCAAAAAAAAGCACTTCTTACATTTCAGCTCTTCCATTGTATACACAGCTATCAACATATTTTTTAATTTGTTTTTACAAACTGGATGATAATTTTCTGTACAGCATTCCAGAGATGTTTCCATGCATTTTTCCTTATTTTCAGTTTACCTTTTCATTTATTTATTCATTAATTTTTAATTTATTTTATTTTATTTGAGTTAGAAGCAATGATTTAAAGGAATGTCAAATGACCTGAAGGTTCTGCAAAATTAATGAATTTGTATGCAACAATGTTAAAATAAAGCAATCCACACGCTATTTCAACAAGAATGCATCCAAAGAATTTTTCCATTTGCATAGATGACATTATGTGTTGTTTTGAAAACTTGAATTTATTTTGTAGGAATTTGTCAGTAGGGCTACATAATAAGTAGGGATAATAATAATAATAAAACATCACAAACGAAAAAAAAAAAACAGTCATTTTCATTTCGTAAAACATTCCTAGAGTGGTTTAATAACTGTATGCAGCTCTTGGATGTTGCATGTTTGATTTTAACAACAGGGTTTACAAAACTATTTTCATGTTTCATCAAGCAGAATACAAAGAGTCTCATTATTCCATGTGACCTTAAGTTTTTGCCTGAAGATGTTTAATTTCCGTTATCATTAGAACAATTTGCTGATCTGAGTCATCCAATCTGCAACAAAACTAAGTTCAAAAGTAGAATATTATACTAACCGCAGCTTGTGAAAGATGCCCTCACTGTTTGTGCATACGCAGGTGTGTGTGTGTGTGTGTTGTGTGTGTGTGTGTGTGTGTGTGTGTGTGTGTGTGTGTGTGTGTGTGTGTGTGTGTGTGTGTGTGTAGCAGACAGGTTATTATTTTTTTTTTTTTTTTCTTGTGTTATGGTGCATTTTAAGGGGAAAGATAAATGTACTGTATCAGGGCGGGGCTTCATTTAGAACGAGCGGGCACAGATAACATCTTTGAAAGTAACATTTTAATCCTGTAGGAAAAAAAACATTGAATAAAAAAAAGTGTATATGTATGTATATATAATGGACACCACACACGCACACACACACACACACACACACACACACACACACACACACACACACACACACACACACACACACACACACACACACACACACACACACACACGACACTGAAGAATGGAGTAAGTGCTAACAAATCTAATGTAAATATTATTTAACATAATATACATTGCAATAATATTTGTGTTGTTGTAATAATAACTTATATATAGAAGAATAAATAGATTTTATAATATATATATAATATATATATATATATATATATATATATATATATATATATATATATATATATATATATATATATAAAATAAGGTATAGTCACCAGTGTGCTTTTCTTGGGACTGTCCTGAAGGCAAAGTCTGCACAGGAGAATGTGACCAAGAAGAAAAGGTGGAGATACACACGTTTGTATGTGCGCGTCGTCGTTGCTCAGATGTGTACAGTCTATGTGCATGTGTTTCTGTTTGCATGTCTAATTTTCAAATGCAAACATATCTATTTATTTGTAGGTCTGAATGCTTAATGAAGTTCAGGAGAAGTGCTGAAATCTATCTGTGTGAATCGGTTCACTCGCTGCCATAGATACACAGTCTGAACGGTTGCCAGGGTGATGGGGCTCTGACCTATAGAGGCAGGGGAGGGATTGACCCGTGTCAGAGCACATTTGCTGCTTTTGACACATCAGCCGTGGCTTTCCACTCTGCCGCTGTCTCTCAGGTGTCTTCATCCCCGCGCCGCTCCTTTGTGAGCACTCCCCCTGTCCGCCCGCATTTTCTCCCCATTTCTCCATCTCTCCACCCCTGGCACGAAATCTTTTCTCTGGTTTTCTGCTGGAGCTCCACTGTCTCGCTCTCAGCCGCTGCGGTTCTCCTTCCTTGTGTTTGGGTGGGTTGGGTTAATGCTGCGCTTCCCTTGTTTCCTCACCTTAGGTGGGGTGAAGACCAAAGCTAATATTCTCTCCCCCGCATATCCAATCTAAACATCTTTAGCCATGGATTGGCAGCCTAAACAAGAACCCAGCAAGACTGGCGTCCTCGGTGAGATGGCCCCCTCCGTTTGACATGTGCACAATGGTGCTGACCCCTTCTGACGCTTCTCTCTCAATCCCACCGTCCCGTCGCCAGTACACCTCCCACATCAGTTGTTCTCATCTGAGCAGAGCTCACCTTTAACTTTGATGTACATACTTATGGGATTTTTTTAATAACTAATCTATCAAATGTATTTTTTTAACAAACACAACAGCTCATATTTATAATGTTGCGACCGTCAGCGGGAAAGTGCAGTTTTCATGGAAGTGAAGGGGGATTTCACAAGGGTAAGAGTGACTAACTTTTATTAACCCGTGTAAGGTCAAAGGTTTAGATTCTTTATTATTTGTATTGATTAATTGTAACTCTGTGCTGATATTGTGTGATACCCATGAGAGCACTTCTAGTGGACGAGCTGTTTCAAACATGTAACAACAGTCTTATATTGTTTGACTCCTCTTAAAACCCGTCAGCAACATGAAATCTGCATGCATTTACAATGATAGATTTAATACCAGCTGCATTTTCCATTCACAACTACTTTTGGCATGTGCTTTTGATGCTTTGACAGTCAAAACGGGTCTTGGCGCCAAAGCAATAGCAAGAACACATCTGAAAGAACAGCTTGGAAGTCAACTTGCTGAAATATACATTATGTTTCCATTTCTGCTCAGCTGATATGCAGCCATTAGAGGGCACAGTTGGCTCTCCACAGCAGGAGTCCACAGTGCCCTCCGCCCCACCCCCTCCTGTCTCGCTTTCGGTTTCTCTGTTTCCCGCTTTCTTTTAGAGAGCAGATACTGGGGCACTAAGAGTCTTTATAGCAGATATGATCTGCTGTTTACATGCTTGTCGCAAATCTCCCGCACTTTACGCAGTGGGCTTTGAGTTGTACTAACACAGATGGAATTCAGATTTGCACGGTGCTCAGGTCCCGACACGAAAAGACCTGTTTATTCTTGGCCGAAACAAGCTCCAATTTACACCTAGGTGCAAAATCCTTGAGCCAAGGAGATTTGTTGTGTCACAGCAAGATGCTGTTTCTGTGACGCACACACACATGCTGCTTTTACGCCTAAAAGCTCCACTTACCTGGTTTTTCTGGTATGAGGATATTCCTTGCACAGTTTGAAGAATAGCTGCTTTTTTCTGTCTTCTGTTGCTATCAATTTAGTCTTGTTTTATGTGGTTTATTTAGCCATTTTAGTCCTAATGTAGAATCATTTTTAGTCCTTTCCACAATTCCAGTCCTTATGTAGAATCATATATAGTAAATATTAAAGGAACAATGCCTGTGTGGGTGTAAAACAAATAGATTCATATTTTTTTTATTATAATTATTAGCACGTAAGATAAACAACTATGAATTTATTTAAGAAATACATTTCAATCATGTTGTTCTGTGAATCATATTTGTCATTGCTTTTAGACGTTTCCTTGTTTTTACCAACTACTTTTAATTACACATGCTTTGTGTCGCGTCTTTGTCTTAATTGTGACTAGAGCCTGTTACATCGGGCTTTAGCTAATTATTTAATTGTTGCCTCATTTGTGATAATTGGCCATCTGAACAAGAAGACATTCATGCCTGTGGCAGATTTCGGGCCCATCAGAGGCACGTATCTGTCTCTCTTTCTTTCTCTCTCTCTCTCTCTCTCTCTCTCTCTCTCTCTCTCTCTCTCTCTCTCTCTCTCTCTCTCTCTCTCTCTCACACACAATCATGTTTACTTAGCTGGCTAAATAAGGACATCTCATATACTTCAATTGTTTTAAGCTAGTTAAAATGAATACAGACTAACCGTACCCCCGCTATAATTAAATAAATAAATAAAATAAATTATTTTAAAAAAAAAAACAGTAGTGGCATTTTGTATAAAATTATGTTCTTTTTTTGCAGTCACATACTTTTTTCCAGTTATGTGCACACCTACACACATATCCTGCTTAGTGCAAGGATAAATATGACAAAAAAGGGATGAGCGCCATATTGTCCTTTATCATAATGTTTTTTAATAATTCTTCATCGTTTGCATCTCCCTCACCTGTGTATTTCTCACTTTCACAGCATTACTGCTTTCGCATTCTCAGAGCATCCATCGCTCTCTCTCTTTCTGTTTTTCACCGTACTTCATTGACATGACAAAAAATGGTACACTTGTATAATAAGACTATTTATACATTTTTATAAAACATAAATAGGACAAAACAATATTAAGTTAAAGGAAACATTGTACTAGTAATATATAATTAGTAAAACAAGAAGAAATAGTTAAGTAAATTAACTGAGGCGGAAGAGACGAGAAGAGCAGGCACAATGTTCACTAACCCATCATACTGTCACAAGCAAACACGTACGCGATGCTACATGCTTGTACTCGTGTTCCTCTAATAGATAGGGAAGGTTTTCGTAGCTTGACATGTTGTCAAATTTTGGATATATCTGTTTAATTTGGTGTTCGGATTTCACTGAACTTTGTGCATTCAGTCAGGAAATGCAGGTCTGTCTCAGTTCCAGTGTTGTTTGCATTACATGCACAACCCTTTGTCATGTGGCAGCCATGCTTTTCTCAACCTGTCTGCACATCTCTGTTGATGTTCTCTATTTCTGTCTCTCTAACTACATCTAGTTATGAGGATCAAGCTACATTGCTCATAAACATATTTTTTTCATGTCTCTTTTTCGTCTTTTCAAATGTGCCTCTCTCTATAGTAAAACTGGGATGTAATAGCGCCCATGTTGGTGCGAATAACATGATTGGTTGGCTCCTCCAAGTGATTGCTGGTGCTATTTTTCTCTCTTCCCTACCAAATGGGTTGCCAGGGAGGGGGTCTTTAGCTGAAATCAGACGACAAGCCAATGAGACGCTGGCATGCCAGATCAGGCTACTGAGGTGGATTGTGGGTATGAGAGGGTGGTTATTCAGTGTGCCGTTAAAGTAGGCCTCCATCCCAGTGCCCCAGCTGTGAGACGCCATGAGCTGAATAGGGCCGATTTCACAATCCTTTCAATTAAAATCACAACATAATCCTTCGTGCAACCTCTTCAGCAAATTTCCTCCCCTTCAGTCTCTTTGTGTTCCGACTCTGAAGTCCAGTCACCAAGTGGAGATGTGTCTGGCATTGAAATGTTTTGATTCACTCAACTCTTTCTTTCAGAATATATTGCAAACGAAGGCCTGACAAATTTCATATTTGTTCTTAAAACAAGCCTTGAAGACTTTGAAAAGAAAATCAGGGCTCATGTTGTACAGTTGTGATTTTCGTAAAATGGGGCAAGCTCTCTCAGGGGAGAATGTGAGCTCTAATTTGCCTTGGTGGACTAGACAGTCCCAAAGGGAGATGGATTGAGAGTTATGGTGCTGTATCAGCATTAATTTATTTGTGAATGAAGATGGGACAGACCGTTTTCAGAGCGCTACGGTCTTGCCATGAAAATGGAAACTGCGAGGTGTGTGTGTGTGTGGGGTGTTGAGATGAATATGAGACGTTTTTTGAAAGCTAAACATAGAAGTTGGGTACAGCCTGAGCTAAATTTACTAGATCACTCATAATCAAATTGTAAAATAAATAATAACCGTGAATTACATAAAATTGGATTATGTTTTCTTAAAGTAGAAATATAGCCAAACATTTACATAGCAAAGGTCTCACTGCATAAACACACTGTAACTATAGAGATGGCAATGCCCTTGACCTTTGGTGTTAATCTATCTTTTAATTGGTTTTAAAAAATAGAGGGGTCCAAAAGAGCTGTCATAGCTTATTTACGCCAGTCTGATTTTATGAAATTCTAGAGCTGTGCAGCCTCGTGTGCACAGGGGTTTTACTGGGCTTTCTAGTACTTACATACTCATTTTATAGTTTCTGCTCTCCCGTTTTCCACCTCTCACCTCTTATTCACTTGGACAGGTCAGCAACACCTTCTTAGTAGTTGCATGGGGAAAGTGACACAAGCAATTTGCAACTGAATCTTGGCACTATTAGAGAAATAAGGCAAGTGTGATCAGTGGTATAAATAGTACTTGTTATTCTATGTAATAAGGTTACTCCTGATTGCTTCCAGGTGCACGAGGCAGACAGTGGAACCCTAAAGGAAATTCAAGCCTTTCAGCGCTTCTCCCAGCAGGTCTGGGTCGAGAAAAGCAGATTGTCATTTCACTCATTTTTTTCTCTCCTCGTTTCTAATGCTCTGTAACTCATATGATTAACCTCCTGGTAGTCCCACCTCAGACCAGTGAGGATCATGTTCGCTCACGGTACCCTGATGCATAAAACATCCCCCTTCGCCGACGCAGGGAATTCCAGCCTAAGTTGTAAACATGTAAAAATGAGAATGATTGTAATTGAAATTGTTTTTTTATGGACTACTAATGAACTGAAAAGTTTGGCTTCCGGAAAAGCTAGACAGGAAAGTGAGAGAGGAAGGAAAGGAGAAAAAAATGAATAAGCAAAAAGTAATGGTTCTAGTATGCGCATAATCCTAGGAGCGATTGCTTTACACAATGTTCACATGTTGACAGTGTGTGTGGCTCTCTCTGTCTTTGGCTGTGTTCTCGGCGATCAAACAAATGAATAAATACATGGACATTTTTTTTCAAGCAATCATTCACCAATCAGAATCAAATGTTCCAGAGAGTTAAAAACATAACTTTTTTTGGTTAAATATACACTACCGTTCAAAAGTACAGTAAGAATTGTTGGGGGGTGAAAGGATGCTGAAATAAATTAAAAGTTACAGTCATTGCAATATTACAAAAGATTTATATTTCAAACAATTTCTCTTCTTTTGAACTTTTCATCAAAGAATCCTAAAATAAATGTATCATGGTTTCCAAAAAATATCAAACATTACAACTGTTTTAAACATGAATATGAATAAGCGATGTTAATACGAGATGCAGCAAATCAGCATATTAGAATGTTTTCTGAAATATTATGTGGTATTAAATACTGAATCAAACAGAAAACCATTTTAAATTGTAATAATTATTCACAATATTACTGTTTTACCAACCCCAAAGTTCTGTATGCTAGTGTGTCTTGAAAATCTAATATTTTAAATTTTATATAATATTGTAATTTTGTAGCTATTTTATTATCTTTCAGACATGACAAATGCAAATTAGACCTATTATAGGTTTATATAATTTCATATTATTAAAACATAGTTTTAAAAAAATGATTGTGAGATTTTACTTGTAAATATCCATTTGCTTTATTCATAGTCTACCATGACTCTTGTTTTGGAAAGTTGGACATGAATACACACTAAATTGAATAAATTACCAAGTAGTCCTCAAAGCATATTTTGCAATTAAACAAAAAGATTGTAACACTTCACTCACCACTGGCAGTCAGTCGGGATGTGTAGGCCACAGGTCACCTAACGCAGCAATGAGGCGTTTGTGGATCATCCTGCAAACTCATCTCCCAACAATTCCAGGAATGAGAGAAGACTGTCAACACAATTATAATCAATCACATACCACTGCTCTACTTTTTCATCCGAGGAACGCATGAGCTTTTTGTTCTTGACTAGTTTTACCAAGATGAGGAGGAATTAGATTAACTTTGAAAGTGCAGAGATATTTGACTTATTTATGTGCCTTTTTCATTGCATGTTTAATTTGTAGCAATAAAACATTTGCATGACTGTAGCTGTGGTATTTTTACTGTAAACAAAATACCATCGATAATGAGTGATGGCTGTAATTCGTTGTGAGAAGCATTCAAGTGCCCCATAGATGGTATCATTGTGAAAATAAGTTGTCCTCCATTTGCTTCAATTGCAATACATTTAGGGCTTATTTCATTGCAAGCTCAATGGTGAGGTTTTGCTAACATTCAGATGTGAAAATTTTAAAATGAGCATAAATGACCGACCATGGTTTAGTTCCCCCAATTTGTGAAATATGATTTTAGAAATCTGTTCATTAAGTGGAAAGTGACATTAACATTGCTTAAATGTTTTAAATCTGCTTCAGCTTCATAGCAAAAAAAATTTGAATTGCAATCATTACAATTTCAAGATGTATAACTAAATTGTATATATTACGTTATAGCTACATTTTAAATAACTGTTAGTATGGCACCTTCATGAATCAATACTTAACCGATGATAAATCAGTTTGAAGCAAGACTGCATGTCCTAAGTCATTCTTGGCTATGTGTGGACAGCCATGATTTAGACTGATATCTCTCAGCCTATATCAATCTATATTCACTATTTCTCTCTGAATCAGTTTTCATAGAATTAGAGGTTCTCATGTCAACACATTGCTCAAAGAATCCCATTTTCCATTTTATGAAGTGATCCATATTTGTATTGTAGCATTCTCACGGAAGTAGTCTTCACGCAGGCTGGTCTTGTGAAGTCCGAGAGGCTTCTTGCTTTGAGGATTTACATTCCCCACATGAGTTCGGTAGAGGAGATTCACAGCAGCAAGGGAATAATCAAACATGGCCTCCGGAGACTTTGTGCATGTAAACATGCTTTCTCTCACACACCACACCACACACACATACACATGGACAACTACACATATAACTTTGAGCAGGGCTTGGGTTATATGGTTGAATATAACTTTTTGCCATACATGCTAATGGTGTGTGAAGTGAGGAAAAAAGAATGGCAAAAAAATGAGCTACATTGTTGTTGTTGTTCGTCGTTTTTTACAAATACAACTATCTATCTCAATATATCATATAAATCAGTATTATTTTTTTATCAGTAAATTATTTTCACACTACACACACACACACACACACACACACACACACACACACAACACACACACACACACACACACACACAGAGTCCCACAAATTGGAAGAATACCACTAACACTGTTGAATATACAGTACAAGGACTATTAAAGTCCCAAAATATTTTTTTGTTAATACAATATATTTAGTAAGTTGGTACGAACCACTACAGTCATCAAAAAGAAAATAACACAGCGTGAAAAAAAAATGTTGGGTTAAGATTATGGAAACTACAGTTACCATGGTAAATACACAATACTACCATGAATTGTTAATAAAACAAATGAACACTGATCCTGATGATTGGCATAAACATCATACCTGCATTCAAATCCTTCCCAGGTAACACGACATACCATGTATATATAGTGAGCACAGCATAACATCTGATAGGACAATAACGTTTTCTGAGGTGAGAGACTTTTTTTTTAATGTCTGAGCAAGTTACGAAAATAACATTAATATAATGACACTAAGATATAGCCTGACAACATCTCATCTGACAGCAGATACTGAATGAGGACAACGCGAGACACTCTTTAATTAAACTGCGTATTTTACAAATGGTGGAATTTACCTGCATTGTGTCTACTATTTTCCACTGTTGAGATGTTACTTGATCTTTTTTTAGAGAATGAGAATGCATGTCTACTATTTTATTTGCCTTTAAACATATATTTGCATATCTCTCTTTATCCCACTAAATATCTCTAATATCTACTGTAAACCAGATGAGGCATGTTTGTTTATGTTAGCAGTGATGCAGCTCAGCTGAGGTTGTGCTTCACACTGTTATGTAGTGTGGTCTTGCATGGTGTGTTGTATCGTGATTTTGGTCTTCAGTAGATGATAGTGATTGCTGAGACAGACTTTCTCTCTCTTATCTCCTGAAACACTGAGTTGTTTGTGCTTTACAGCTCACCAGGAGGTCCGCCCAAACCCCTCATGCTATCTCCCAACCGTCCATTGTCCAGATCCCCGTCTCCATAGGGAACTAATACTCTACACTCTCTTCTCCTTCTGTCACACCCCACCACACACACACACACACACACACACACACACACACACACACACACACCACACACCACACACACACACACAACACACACACACACACACACACACACATCACACACACACACACACAACACACTCACTCACTCTTTCTCTCTCTCTCTGCAAATGAGAAGAGGATATGCAAAACTGTGTCACTCTGCAAATAGCTCTCAATTAAGCCCCGATTAGGTGAATCCATGAATGATAATCAGGCCTTCAAAAAAGTGTGTTATCTAGGTATATCAAAGCTTGTGTCCGGACTCTCATTGGGAATAAAAGTCCAGTCAGGAGGTTGTCAGGTTTGTTTGAAGGCTGAGTCTAGTTAGGGTGGAGAGAAATGTGTGGATGTTACTGGACTTTTTTTTTTACCAGCCTTTATACTTTCATGAATACAATATTGCATGCATTTTTGCCCTTATAACATTTATTTAACCGTTTATTCCTTGCATTTTAGTGATAAACAATGCAAGTAATTGTGCCATATGAGCTAGTTTCCTTCACTCATTGAAACTGCATATGCCTCAAGAAATATGCTTTTGTTTCTTTTCTTTTCATTTTGGTGGCTTAATGTGAAGTATATTGCACATATGAGTTCTGGAGAAAAACAAAAACCTTAAGCATCCCAGATCAACTTCTGACAGCAAATTTTCAACTGAGGTGAAGATACAGTTACAACATAGATTTATTTAGTAGATGATTCGCTCATGTAACTTACATCAGCAAGGTACCTATTATCATTCTGACAACTCGCTAAAAAACATGTATTATGTTGCCGTTCTCTATAATTATCTATGTTAG
This sequence comes from Chrosomus eos, assembly GCA_036326025.1. Classification (NCBI taxonomy): domain Eukaryota; kingdom Metazoa; phylum Chordata; class Actinopteri; order Cypriniformes; family Leuciscidae; genus Chrosomus; species Chrosomus eos. The sequence continues at coordinate 15,146,108 of CM070819.1, read as the reverse complement.
AGTTAACTTAAACCATATAATAGTACATTTTACATATACATTTACTAACCAAACTAGGGTAACATTGTTTTATTTATATTTTACTCTCATTTGGAGCTTATTTCTGGACTCTAGGTTATAAACAACTGAATAAAATTAAATGTAAAATGAAAATGAGATCATGAGATTTTTAAATGTTTTTGAAAGTGCTCATGTGCAAGGGTAATATTGTGAAATATTACAATTGTAACTTTTTTCTATTTTAAAGTAATGCAAATGTATTAAAATGTCATTTATTTCTTTGATGGCAAAGCTGAATTTTAAGCATCATTACTCCAGTCTTCAGTGTACATGATCCTACAGAAATAATTATAATATACTGATTTGGTCCTCAATACACAGTTCTTATTATTATCAATGTTACTTTTGAACAGTAGTATATATGTATGCTATGTTTGTTTGTTAGTTTTTTGTCACTCTTGATTTGCAACTCAACTTGCAATCATATTGCATTTCACAATAATGTTACTGTCCATTGTTGTTATTATTTAATTTACTCTTCAAATCCAATTTTACTTGCGTTTAGATTAAATAGCATTAATTGTGTCTTGACTGAACTTACTGACAGTCCTGTCTCGTTCAAACTACATTAATTACACCAAGAGTCTATGTTACCCTATTCTCTAATAAGCCAAAGAGACCTTTGCCCGTAGAAAGAACATGTGCGGTGAACCCACTGTGTGAGACGTGGCATCCATTCCCTCTCTTTTTTTTTCTCTTGTCTTCAAAGCAATAAACTCAATAAATCCAAAGTCTCCTCTCTCTTTCCTTGCAGGTTGATTTGCTGATTCCTGGCCTTAATGCTCTGATGTCTGCTGGCCCTTGTCCTTCATCCATGGATTAGTTCTTCTACGCTTCAGGCAGATCTGACTGACCAGATGGTATCCCTATGTGTCAATTCTTTTGGGTCAGGTGAGTGAAGCCCCTGTTTGAAATGACATTTAGTTACTCCATTCGGTCAGGACTGTTAGAAAGATTAACCTCGGGAACCGAAGATCATGAATGGGATGTAATGCTATGCATGAATCAGAGAGCTACGCAACAATACAGTGGAGCGAATAAAAATAACTATTGAAATACAGACCAGTCGGTTGGCCCATCAACAATTAAAACGCGACTTGATTTTCTTTATATCATAAAGCCTAAAACTGGAAAACATCTGCGTGAATGCAAATTGTGATCGTGTTAGTGTGTCAGTGTGTACAAGACATACCTTCTCACATCCCTCCAAGGCTTAACGTCGTCATCCAATCAGCAACTGGCGCTGCCTAGATGAACCAATGAGAATGCATTTGGTTAGTATTCGTTCTATGGAATCAAAGGCACAGCACTCCTATGATATTAAAATGCCCTATGTCTTTGTTCATACCACGCCAAACCAAGAGAGAGAAAGGGGAGGGAGAGGGGAGAGAAAACACACTCCACCCAAAAAAAAAAAAAAACTTTTTGTATTCCTCCCCATATGTCTCTGCGGGTGGGCACGCAATGACTCTCCCACTTCTCGCTTTGAAATCCCTGCCACTTCAGCTGCCTCCTTGAGCTTTTGTCAGCTTGAGACGCTGCACCTCGATGAAGTAGGGCAACTAGAGTACAGTCTACAATTCTTACCGCCGCCATCTTGGCCCTTGTCATTTCCTTTACTTGTTTGTCCCAGTTTTCAATCTTACATTGTTATATATCCAGGTTTTTAACCTGCCCCAGTTGTTCGTCCTTACACGATTAAAACCTCTTTAAATCTCTATTTTCATTGCTTTGTTTCAGCATCAAAGAAGTTTCAGCATTACATTCTCCTTAGCCATTGACCTCCCTGGACTCCTCTCTTCATAGTAATAGTACATATTGTTAGGCTTTTCCTTAAAATTCAAGAAGAAAGAGGTTTCGGTGGGGTTTTGAATTATGCTTTCTCTTGATTGAATAGACCAGAGTTTTGCTTTCTTTTTTTCCGTATGGAGTGGCGATATTATTGGGCAAATTGCACTCCTTTCATGCAGATAAATGGCCGTTCGATAAATGCCGCAGTGTTTTTTGAAGCGGCCAGAGAGCCAGGCTGCGTTGGGTGATAACTTCATCGCAGCGTGGGGTCAGGGGCAGGAAGAGAAGCCTAGCTGAAAGGGGATTAAGAGGAGCTGTCGAAGAGCTCCGGACTCGGACCACCTGCTGGGGAGCCCAGGCCTGGTACGCGCCTAATGTTTCTGATCAGCTATGCCATTGTCTGTGTTCCCCTCTTTCTTTTCTCCCTCATAAGAAAGAATTGGATTGCCTCACTGTTTCCCTGAACCCAGATTAGCTGTTGGGCCTTTTTTTTTTTTTTTTGTTGTTGTTGTTGTTGTTGTTGTTGTCATCTACTTTCCACTATTTTTTAGCTAAGCTTAGGGATCCGTACTTCCCTTGTGCTCTTGTTTATGTGACAGGATGGAAACAAGCAAAAAGGAATAGTTTACCCACAGTATCTGTCATTGATTTCTCACCTTCATGTTACAAAACTGTGCGACTCAAAACAAGGATTTTATGTTTTTATTTTTTTTGGAAGAATATCTTGATGACTCTCTGGGAGAATGGGACACCAAAGTGCCAAACTGTACAAAAGCACAATAAAAGTAGTTTGTACAAGTTATGCACTAAATTTCAAGTCTACTGAATCCATACCATTGTGTTATGAACAGACCAAGTTTTAAGTTATCAAGTTTTAAAATGAAATAACCTGTCTGAACCTTGAACAAATTGTTCTTCTGAGGCAAACATTTTCAATGAATTTTGTAAACTGGTCAAATATAAGCCCATTTTGGGTTTTTTTGCCTCTTCCTGCACATTAATTGATTGTCTTATTTTGCTTATGTATTTTATGTCTTGTTTATTATTATTATTGTCTTTTTTATGTAATTGTAAAGGTGCAAATATAAATAAATAAAAATAAATAAAAAATATACATAATAAATATATATATATATATATATATATATATATATATATATATATATATATATATATATATATATATATATATATACACATACATACATACATACATACATACATACATACATACATACATACATACATACATACATACATATATTAGGGATGCAACTAATTATTTTGATAATCAATTAATCTCTCGATTGTTTTATTGATTAATCAATTAATCGGATGAGAGATCTAAAAATTTGTATACATTTAAAATAAAATTGTAATCCATTATTTATGCATTATTTGTTATTCCACATCTTGCCCAGTGCTGTGCTCCAAACCATGTATAATATAAAGATTATGAAAACAAATAAAAGTATTAAAGGAGAAATTTAATGGAAATTTTAAGGAGATAATAAAATTACTATATTAAACATTATAATAACAAAAGTAAATGAACTTTTATGAGGTATGAAGAACATACACATTCACATTCACTCATCTGTACATAGTAACTAAATTAAATTAATGGAATATTCCTATTATTCCTATTAAACCTACACTCAATTTCTAACAAAAAATATTTTATCAAAATGTGTATTTTAGTCAGAATTATTGCGCTCATTTTCTTCCGTGCTCCGTCTATTTGACGCGCATGCGCCAACCGGCGCTCATTCTTTAAATTCTGTGAGGTTTAATCAGACTCATTTTATGTCCGAATATGATCAATGGAAATACACTCGGGACTTTCTAACATTTACAGAAGAGGATATAACCATACAATATAAGTTGTGCACTTAAGAATAGAAAACATGTGTTAGAAGCATTAAACTGCACACGTATCTGTCTAAACACGAGACGGCAAGGCGCACAGGTAAATGCTTATGCTTTTGTTTAAAGCGCTTATAAATATAAAGCATTCTCATTTTTCGGACAATTTGGATCATGTAGCCTAACTTTTCCTCAGCAGCTCACTCTGTCTTCCGCTATTTTCCATAAGTGTTTTCATAGGCGTAATTTGCGGGTGGGACATGTCCCCACCACTTTTTGCCAGTGTCGATATTGTCCCACCACTTTTTTGAAATATCCTCCGGCACGGATGTAGGCCTACCTAATACAAATGAAACATGCTTGTTGAATAGCATTTATTTTGTTCGTTTGTTAAATAGTAGGCGATTTGGCACTGCAATGTGTTGTTTTTAAATCATGCGAGGATTCGTTGCCACTGCTATCAGTGGCGGAGGGCAACAGTGTTCTCTTGTGGCTCGTGCATAATCTTCACACAGACAAGCGCTTCAACATATCGCTCAAAGCTGTTGAGGAAACTCTCTATTCGTTCCGGTGAAATCACAAAACAAACTGCACACAATTGTGTTCATGCTATTGACATATAATCACTGATGAACATATTTGGTTTTAATAAAGAAGAGAATAAAAACTCTATGAGGGTGGTTTAGAACCCAGAACCTCTGACACGCTTAACAAAAGTTCTACCACCAGACCATTAAGGTATTCAAGAATTCCATGCGAATATGTATTTATTCACTGACATGAAGAATCTTGGGACACTTTAAATTGTATTATGGTAGATGTAATGATTAAACTATCACATTAAATTATAGGATAGAAGTCATCACGTTGATAAATTCTGTGTCGATAAATTAAACTCAATGAACTAATGAAATTGAGTTATGGACTTTAAAATGTTATTTTTTTCTGCAACTGTTACTCCTGTCCTACCCACTTTTTTAAAACAAAGTTACGCCACTGTGTGTTTTGTCCATAGAAGTGGGTATATCCAAGGCGCCTTTTAATATAATAATCCAAACACTAAACGGACGTGTCAACGAGAAGAAACATACTACAACCACACTGACATAAAACAAAGCTAGACAATGAACAGACAGAAACAGAGGGCTATATAAGGGCAAACTAAGGAGCTGACGAGTTAATGAAACACACCTGAACTGAAATAACACAATCAATTAGAAACCATAGAGACAATCAGGGATAGAACAGACGAGAGAACAAAGAAACTCAAACATGAACAGAACAGAGAAACAGATCAAACAACTCAAAACGTGACTATATTATATTTTTTATTTTTTTATTATATATATATATATATATATATATATAAAATATATATATATATATATATATATATATATATATATATATATATATATTATATGTGTGTGTGTGTGTGTATGACAAAAAGAGAACTTGTTAAAGCTCACTCTCTGTGACCTAATGTGACTCTCTCATTGTTCTCTAAGGTAACTAATGGAGAATCATGATGAGGGAGCATCCACTCATCAGTGTCTATGGTCATTTTTTATTCATCTTATATATTCACAGCTTAGCTGTAGGGGCTTCTTGGAATTTTTTATTTTCTCATTTTCGGAGGTGTCCTTTTATCAATGCCAAAGAATATAAAAAGATCATAAAAAATTCATTTATATACAAAAAAGCACCTTAAAACACTTTTCTTCCCAGCTCTACATGTGTTCAACGTGTTAAACAGGCAACACCAGTAAAAATCTTTCCCCGCAATCAACACGTCTATGCATAAAATATTTCCCCGCACCATTTTTCATGGCTGTGGGCTGAAACAGCTGTAGTTAGATGCGTGAATACTGATAGGGCCAATCGTGCCGAGTGCAGTGCAGGTGTGCAGGTGAACGCTCTGTTTGGCAGTTGCCTGACATGTTTCTTCTCTTTAGCATGGAGTGCAGACAAGCTCATGAATAACATTTCTGATGAATGGTCTGAGCACTAACTTCTACAGCACCTGCTACTGTGTTTGCACCCCACGAAGAAGTGTGTATATGTGTGTGCTTGACACAAACTTACCAGAATAGCTATTGTGTGCACTGACAGCTGTGTGCACTGCTCTAGACAAATAATTCATCTGTGCTTGATGAAAAACAATTTTGTATTTGCGTTATGTGACGTGCAAGTCTCCTCATCAGCAGCATATTATACATCAAGTTTATTTTGATGAAATACGTTGATTCTGAAGTCATACAACATTAGAAGGTTAAAAAAAATCAATCAAGCTAAATATCTGTGATGTTATAAACAAATATGTACATTTTACAGTATTATTCTCAGACCAAAGGCTTCTGGCTTATTCATAGATGTGTGTTTTTCACGTTTTGCTGATATGGCCTTCAAGTATGTGTCTATCTACATGTATAAGCTGTGAATATTTAGTTACTGGCAAGGCTGTAGCACAAAGGCTGGGTATGACTCCATAAGGATGGTTTCTGAAAAGATGACTGTCGAAGCACACCATAGAGTTTCCAAGCATTTTTTTAAAGCAGCCAACATCATGTTCTGGAACATTCTCGCTCTCTCTTTCTCTCCCCACTCGTAACGGCTGTGGTCGGTCGCTCTCAGCCCGTGCCAACTTCCAATAACCATATTCCAGGAAAGAGCTCCACATGTTCAATTATATAATTACATCATCTCAGATTTAGACAGATGTCCCATAATACGTTTCAAATGCAATCAGCCGCACTCGTTCCCCACATAATGCATTTGGAGAAGAAAAATGATGTCCGCTGAGCATAAAACAGATCATATTTGTTGTGTTGGTGCTTCTGTTGCGTGCACTATTGATATTGTCATTATTAGTATCGCCGCAAGCTCCATTTAGTATTTTTGTTAGTAACATCAATGCGTTTTTATGGTGACTGCTTAAAATAGGCCCTTTTAGAATGGCAGTGTATATGGAAATATGCCAAACAATACACATACCCACAGACAAACTAATTGCCTAGTTAGAGAAATCACATAATAGGATGAGTATGTTTCTATGAAAATCCACAGCGATCCCTCTCCCTACCTTGAGTCCTATTGTTCCTCCAGCCTCAGTCCTCGACCAAACTGGTCTTTCCCGCTCAAATCCTGCCAGTTTTAAAGCATATCTCCTTTCATTGTTCAGGAGACAGCACACAAATCCCTTGTGCCTTGAGTCTAGTCCAGAGAACTTAAAAATGAGTAATTGTTTACTTATAGAGACAAAGCTGAACTATAGTCGTACACTAGTAGTGGATAAATACTTTTTTATTTATTTATTATTTTTCTCAGCAGTTAAGCTGCTCATAGACACAGTTTTGTCCACACAAGAGCTGTGGGCTCAGATTGGGAAATAACAGTAAGATAATTGGCCCAATTACTTAATATTGTTTCCAGTACATTTTTCTTTGTCTTATTTTATGAAAAAGGTCTACTAATCGTAAAAGTTCTTGTGCGAAATGTGGCTTAGCTTAGAAATTACTTAGAGACTACAACTATATAAAAGCCATACAATTGAGTTTGTAAACAGAGGCAACATCATTTAAATAGCATTATTCTTTTAAAGGCCAGCTTTTTGTGCTCCATCGATGACTGATAAGAAGGAATTGATATGAATGAGAATTTATTAATATGAACCGTTCAGTTCAAAACAGCGCCTTGACAGGTTGAAGATAACAACATTGATGAGCAGTTGAATGACAATTGCATAAATAATATCTGTCCATCTCACTCATTTTTCAATCTTTTTATTTAAATCATATTAACAATCGTAAAAAGTTGTTGAATTTTGTGATCGAGTCTGACAGAGGAATGGAAATGGTGGCGAAATGTTTGAAAGGTGACCTTTAGAGACGAGACTCTTTGGACAGACCGGCACAAAACATCCGTTTCATTCTTAAACCTGTCTCCATTTGTCACACCAAAATGTAGAGAGAGAGAGGAAAATAGACTATTTCATTAAAGGTAGATGTCCTCTTCCATAGCAACCAACGATATATCAGCTCACCTGCATGGGCACCTCCCATTGTGCATGAATCAGATAACTCCACATGCTAATCACTGCTGCCGGCCCCCGCTGCGAATAACACCGCTGACCACGGCGTTGATGTGACCCCCCCCCCCCCTTGTTTTTACTACACACACTCCAGTGGTCAATTACACCCTCAAGGCAGCTCAGTAAATACTAATCATTTCCTCATGAAGACAAAAACTGCCGTTTTTGTTAGCTGTCACTTTGGCTTCCCAACAGATCACACGGGTCGTTTCTGTAAAGGTGTCGAGTTATGTAGACCACATGCAAGCTGTTCCACATCGGACAGAGGGAGTGAGCCACATTACGGATGCGGATGTGAGCCGTGCAGCAAAGTCAGAGAAATATTGTGTACTTAGATATGGTTTGTTGTTGTTGTTTTTTTCTTTTATCAGTAAAAAACAAACCCTCACTGATTTACACTGAATCTATATCTTCAGAGAGTGAACAAAACTTCAAAATTCTTCAAACAGCCTCGTAAGCAGATGTTGTTTTCACCAATGTTAGCATGAAACTTTACATGTTTTCTAGCATGTCTTGCATATTAATTATTTTTTAAATAAAAGTTGTTTGTTGTTTGTTTTGGAATTTGCACACATATACATGCATGAATTGTATTGTTTTATCAATGTATGTGTGTGTATATATACTACTGCTACTTAATTAGTTTATTCATGATAATAGCACACACACAACACATACACTACCAGTCAAAAGTTTTTGATCTGTAAGATTTTTAATGTTTTTAAAAGAAGTATCTTTTGCTCACCAAGGCTGCATTCATTTGATTCAAAATACAACAACAGTACTATTGAAAAACAGTAATATTGTGAAGTATTGTTACAATTTAAAACCGCTGTTTTCTATGTGAATGTAGCGTAAAGTGTAATTTATTCCTGTGATCAAAGCTGAATTTTCAGCATCATTACTCCAGTCTTCAGTCACATAATTTTTCAGAAAACAGTTATTTAAAATTTTCTTTGATTAATATAAAGTTCAAAAGCACATCATTTATCTGAAATAGAAGCTTTTGTAACATTAACCCTGTAATATAGATAAAAAAGAAAAAAAAAATATTGTATTATTGCAACGTTGGGCCTATTTGGGAGCAGAATTTCAGCATTTGCACTCACACTGTCAGAACAAATACAGAACAACTAAAGGCTCATTTGAAGTGTGGATTGCTTACATAGCACCATAACAGTAAATATCATGAATAATAATTATAATAATCACAAAAAATAATTTATTACAAATAAAATATAAAGATCAAATACAAAACAGATTGAAAACTGTCAAAGGCAAGTTTATTTATATAGCACATTTCATACACAATGGTAATTCAAAGTGATTTACATAGAATAAATTAAAATAATCAAATAAAATCAGAATAATTATTTCTTTTTAATAATTAAAAAATAAAATAAAATGCAGTACAAACAGTCGGACGAACAGTGGCACAGTGCTCATTCAGTGAATGCACAGCTAAACAGAAGTGTTTTGAGTCTGGATTTGAATGTGACTACTGTAGGAGCACATCTGATCTCTTCTGGAAGCTGGTTCCATGCGACTGGTTCCATTTTTTCGTCAAAGAAACAGTGTCCAGTCTTCACTTGCAATGGTAGTCCCAAAAGCACTTCCTGCAGAGCGTATTCGAATATATTTTTTTTTGCAGTGTGTGCAACGTCCTCTTATTCTGAAATGAAAATAATAGTTCTAAGAGTTAAGAGTATGTTCAAGTATAAATAATTTTAATGTAAATTAATCTTATGTGATACATTCCACTGAAGTCACACAATTCTTAAAGAAATATACAACCCCCCAGACCTCTTACATCCCCACATTCCAGAACATTAACACCTGTCCCTGAACAATGGACCATGCAACCCCCTTTATGTCTGAACATCCACACCTGTCCTTGAATCACCATCCTCCAAAGCACTCCACAAACAGTGTCTGCCTTGCAACAAGCAGATATTTGGGCAAACAAACAAACCCCAGATAAAAAATAACAGTTTTTTTATATTTACTAAAACTATATTAACTGCTAACATCCAGGAACAATGGGCTCTATGCACGGCGGTATTTCCGGTAAAGGTCTAAGGATGCTCGATAACTTCCGCCGATCGTAGAGTCCAATGCAATACCAAGAATTTATATTGAGTTTTATACTCCATGGTTATACTAAAGAAACTTTAGTCACAAAAACAGACAAAACAGCCACCCCTCGTTGTGTTTATGCTTCTTTTTAAATTTATATTAAATAAACATAACTATATATAAAATTACATCTAAACATATGAAAGTTTCGTTTCAAAGACGAGAGGACAGTACATTTTGAAGACTCTGCCATAATCCCGTTTTCCTCGGTTTTCCTCCGCTTTAATCTCCCCAACCGGAAACGGAAGAGCATCCTTGCGTCAAATGCGGAACTTATGGGTGCATATAGCCTATTTCAAATACTGGTACTGATAGGACTTAAAACACTGCTCCCAGAAATAATTTATTAATCTGATCAAATCTGATCTAAACTGACAATTATAACAAATAACACATTTAGAAATTATGAATCATCAAACATTATATTTCTGTAAGTATTTCTCCTATATGTGAACATTTGAAAAGTGCAATGCCTCCATGTAATGTGCAAGGTGCACATGCTATTTTGACTACCATCCTCTCCAAACATTGTAAAATGACAACAAAGACTTAACAAGCTAACCACAAAAACTATTGTAACAATCACAAAAAATATATTTCTGGGGTTTTACTTCAATATTGAGATATCCAGTCCAATGAAACAAGGAGATTCGCTTCCAGGAAAGTTTGCAGGTTGTATGAGTTCATGGCCTTATGGCAAGACCTATATACACATTTACTATCCAATGACATTGTGAGGGTAAACAATAGGACCCATTGGCTATGTAAATGTGGTCTTTCACAAAAAGAAAAAGAAAAAATATTGAAGATGTGTAATTTTACAACCACAGATCTTACTTAAATATTACCGTTTCAAAAGTTTGGTGTCAGTAAGGATTTTCATTAATGTTCGGGGGTTAAAGAAATAAAAGATATCAATACTTTTATTGGAGCCTTGGTGAGCAGAAGATACTTCTTTTAAAAACATAAAAAATCTTACCGATCCAGAACTTTTGACTGGTAGTGTATATGCATATATGCAAAGAGCCATGTTCTCAAAGGGACCCTAGTTTAAGTCTGACAAGCGTTGTGTCCCACTTCTTCTCTCTATACATACACTTTTATGTCAGCTCTATATGTCCTATAAAGTAAAGGCTAACAGCCCATAAATTAAAAGAAAAGAGAGATATATCTCTGGTGACTTCACATTAGTGTTTGATAGCAGATGAGCGAGTTGTCCCTATTCAGAGTCAAATTCAAATGTATGAACACCCTAATAATAGGCTTTCAGCAGGTAATATTCATCCTCTGTTAGACATAAGTAGGCTCAATATACGTAGAATCTGAAGGGCTCTACCCAGCATCTTAAAACTAGGTCGAAAGTCATCTCTGTCACAGGAGACTGAGAACAGCCCTGCATTAACATAATGAGACATATCACGTCAGCAGTGGGCAGATTGCATCTTTCATTCATTGGCATGTAGCTTGAAAGGTCATCCGGTGCTCCGTCACCAAGAACCTTTCAGGGTTCCTACAAGCACACGGAATAGTCCCAGGATGGCCAGATTTGTAGTGATAAATGCAGCGCTTTTAGTAAGACGATACATGTAGCACCCATGTAGGTCTTTATCTATGGGGCTAAACCTGGAGCATCATCCCGCAGCCACAGTGTACGCATCAAATTACCCCTCTGTCAGCCTGCAACAGGCCCTCTGTGGAATGACATCACTGCCCGTGCATACCTGCTAGTGATTACTCTCTCCTCAAGCAAAATGCTTCCAGCCATCTATTACTGCATATAGACCATATGAGTCGAATTATTACAAGATTTTCCTTTTACATTCTGTGCCAACTCACTTTAATGGGATCCCTTTTTCCACAACCCTGTTGTTTTATTTTGCCGACCTGTTGTTTGTGCTCTAAAATTAAAACCATGGCACGGCATAAGTGTGTTGTAATAATGTGATCTCCATTTTCTTCTTGGCTCCCACCACATTTTTTACCTTTTCAAATCCCCCTTTTAGAAAGTAAGCTTCTCCACAGGGAAAATTAAACAGAAACTTTATACCTTTCTTTTTAAAGGAATCAAATGTGTGTTCCTCTTCAGAAGTGTCAGTCAAACTCCCACTTGGTGGTCTGGGCTTGTGATTGTCTATGTAGAGACTGACTCCGACAGCTATAGCGGTACATGGCAATTATTTTAAGAGGAAAAAGATTACAGTACTTTTGTCAATTAAGTAATAGTTCGTAAATGGTCATAATGCCTCAGATAATATCCTAACTGAAAGCAGTGCGTTATTCCAGTCCGATAGTGTTTAACATAATCTGTCTTTTTAAATAAAGCATTGCAAATGATCTATCTATCTATCTATCTATCTATCTATCTATCTATCTATCTATCTATCTATCTATCTATCTATCTATCTATCTATCTATCTATCTATCTATCTATCTATCTATCTATCTATCTATCTATCTATCTAAAGTCATAAACCGAATGGAGCACATTACATGTTTGATTAGTTGCTGTATGTATGGTACATTTATCATCAACCACTGAAGTTTTTAATCAACACTTCTTTGTAGAATATTTATTCAAACAGATGAATGCAAAAGGACTCAACCAATCTTTGGAAGAAGGATTGTGTGATAGATATTAAATATGATTAAGCCAGATTAAATTAAATTAATTTTAATATGTAAATGACATTATTATTAGTACTAGTAGAAATAGTAGTGATAGTAGTAGTATGAAACCTAAAATATAATAATGTAGCATTGTTTATTATTGTTGTTATTTTTATTATTGTTATTATCCATTCATTAGCTAATTAATATCTGATTATTATTATTATTATATTTTTTGCTTTTATATATATATATTTTTTTCCAAGCCTAACTATTTCCCTCTGATCTATAAACAGGAGCTAGTACTTAGCCTCCAATCTCAATGGCATCACTAGTGAACATGGGAAGTGGTTTATTGTGTCTGCTTAAACACAAACAGAGCTGGTCCGGTCTGTGAAGTAATTTCTTTAGGTTTGTGAGATGAGATGATATCAGATCAGTTTATGATGGCAACAGAGGATTTGTGCTTCTACTTCCTGTGTTTAGACTGGCCTTTGAAACACACTTGATATCCCACATGCTCATCACTCACTTTGCTGGCACTTTCTCATTGCTCCCATCTAGGGGTGTAACGGTACACAAAAATCACGGTTCGGTACGTACCTCGGTTTTAAAGTCACGGTTCGGTACGTTTTCGATACAGCAAAAAGAAAGAAATGCCAGAGAAATTTCCTATTTATTAAAAGAAAAATTTTTTTTTATATAAGTGTGAGTTTTCCTACATCTTGAAACTCAGGTTTAAATGGGGTCATTTTGAAGGATGAATAAATAATGTTTTGGTCATCACATTAAAAATTACATTTAAATAATATTTATTTATATAATATTTATATAATAATTGAGTTTTGAAGTGCTGGAAAAAGATGTGTGAAGTACTTGAAAGCATTTCACTATTCCAGCCAAACTGGTTACAATTAGTGTTACTAATGTTGCTGATCTGTGGACTTAAAGCCTAATGTTATTACTAGATCATTCACGGCACAATGTTTCTCCTGGTTTCCACATCAGCGCTGTTTGATCTAATAGAGATCTACGACTAATAACAGAGACACGTGAACGCTTCTCACTAGATCTCGCAGCGATGTTATTACTTCAGTGGCGAATTCAAATGCTTTCTTTACTGGATCTCTTAGCGCTGTGTAGTAACAGTGTCGCTTGATCGAGGTCGGCTCGCGCTCCGTCTATGCTCGCGCTGCCAGACGGGCTTTGGCGCTGCACAGATCTATGTTGCTGGTCCGAACTGATAAACGGTCCGTGATGCACAATATAATGAGTAGTGCAGTTTCGTTCCGCTTTCATTACGTTTGCCATGTGATGTTGCGCAACGTTGTGGTGGTTGCGCTCGCGCCAGCGCGGATTTTGTCGGCAGGAAAAATGGTCCAAGGAATCGTTCGGTTTGTATGCGTACCGAACCGGAAGCCTCGTACCGAAACGGTTCAATACGAATACATGTACCGTTACACCCCTACTCCCATCCCATAATAGTCCCACCCTCAGTTGGAATCCCCCCTTTGTGTGTGTGTGTGTGTGTGTGTGTGTGTGTGTGTGTGTGTGTGTGTGTGTGTGTGTGTGTGTGTGTGTGTGTGTGTGTGTGTGGTGTGTGTGTCTTGTCTGACTTTCTTTTATCGTGTTTGTGTTGTCACAACTTTTCAAGTTTGATCCTGTGCTTGTATGCACATGCATTTTGTGTATGTTTGACCTTCTTGTGAAATGTTGCTACCAGCTTAGTGTGAACGAGTCAAATTTTCATCATGACAAATCTTACAGGAATGCCACAGATAGTTGTTAGCAGCCAAACCCCCACGTATCTTGGCCAAACTACTTCTTTCACTCATAAAGTGTCACAGAGAATCTCAAAGTGGAAAGACTTGCCTGAACTTGACTGTATTCTTTATTAGGCTACATTTGGATTGACTCTAAGATGCTGTATTGATTGCACAGGTTAATGAAGAACAAAGTGTGAGGCAGACAGTTGAAAGGGAGCAAGACCTCAATATACAGGAAAAAACAATCAAACTGAAAATCCAATTAAGTCTCAAAGCGCAACAAAACGAAGAATAAGCCCCTATTGGAGTGAAAAAGAGGAACAGAAAAAGCTGTGCAGGTCAAAGAGAGAGATACTGGAATCATTGTCCAAGAGTTTCAATATCTCAACACTAATCTAAGAGGAAGAAAGAAAGTGAGAATGGATGCATTCCATCTAGTGCTGTCCGTAACACGTGGCAGGTAGAGCAGGAATAGGTTAAATTAATCAGCTGCTCTTGTTGCTCGGCTCAATTCAGCTGTAGGTACAGCGTGGACCCATATCTGCAGATGGGGTCAGCCATGAAATATGGTGTGATATTGTCAAATTGATGGAGGTCAGAGAATAAAGGGAATGAATTCATCATGGCTTGTGCATGATACATGGAGCAGTACGGCTAAAGCGCACAGGGCAGCCGCCTGCGTTGGGAGAGTGAATGTAGCCATGAAACACTATTTTCTCTGCCCACTGCAAGCATATTATTAAAAAGCTCAGTTTGGTAAATTGAATGGGCGTACTAGAATACACAGAGCTCCTAAAATTGACCCATGACTGCATACATGGGCGTCATGTTTTCAATGTGCTGGTTTTGATGACATGACATGGCAAAAGCTTAGCTCATGAATAAAATCACATATTTTAATATTATACGTTACTATTATTATTATTATGTTATAGTACTACAATGTAAATACTTTATTTTACAAAACTATGGAAGCGTGTTTCCGCCACAGAATGAAAAATATAAAAGGTAATTGCGACTTTTTATCTCACAATTCTGACTTTATTTCTCAGAATTGCGATATGAATTCAGAATTGTGTGAAATAAAGTCGCAATTGCGTGTTATAAAGTCAGAATTGTGAGATATAAAGTCAGAATTGCGAGATATAAAGTCAGAATTGCGTTGTATCTCACAATTCTGACTTTATAACACGCAATTGCGACTTTATATCTCGCAATTCTGACTTTATATCTCGCAGTTCTGACTTTATAACACGCAATTGCGACTTTATTTCACGCAATTCTGAATTTATATCTTGCAATTCTGAGAAATAAAGTCAGAATTGTGAGATAAAAAGTCGCAATTACCTTTTATATTTTTCATTCTGTGGCGGAAACAAGCTTCCATAGTTTTGTATGTAAGTCTTGATGGGGGGAAAAGCTTTTTGAACAGTGTCTTTTTTTTTGAAGATTCCTACTTTTTTCTGTTGTGTATTTTGTTTTCTTCTGTGTACTTGAGGTGCTGTGGAAGGGCAACACATGCATTTTACATTTTGTTTTTGGAAGTTATATCAAGCCGAAAAAAAAAAAAAAAACTAGAGACAGTGTGTTGCTGTGCTTTCCAATACTGATGACAACCACAACGATCACTCAGAAGAACATTAAAAATGACAAATTTCAGCCCTAGATCGCTTCTCTTTATAATACCCATTAACAAAATGAAATTTTAGCTTTAGACTATTTTAGACAAAATTACTATGGAAAATATTGTTGACTCTGCAACTTCACACCTTTACTGTCCAACCACAGAAATAAGGGGAACATGAGAAGTGAAATCCTTACTGCTCATGTAGCCGAAGTTGCAACCGCTCCCCTTTTGTAATTATTACAGTATGCTTTGCAGATGACGACAGATGTATTCTGTTAGCACTTTTGTTTCAATTCCAAGTGGAAAATAATATGAATGTTGTTGTTTTGTACATGCACACAAACACATTTTTTATCCATCTGGCTGCACGGAAGCTCTCGTACACCCAGCGTCTGCTACACATCTTATCATTCACATCATATATGTACACATCATGTGTTTAATTCGCATTTCATATACGCAATTATACCAGTAGTATTTACACGGCATTGTGTACAACGCGTTCTGCAAGCTTATCTGGCACATGAACACACGTGCCCCCCCGTAGTGAAATAACCAGTGATGTGCATCTGCAGAGCCCAGTGGTCACGTGACACATCTGGAGGTTTCCAGTTCTATGCCCTAGTTGGCTGGAGATGAGGGGGACCTCACAGCCTAGAGAGATACAAACACACACAGAGAGAAAGAGAGAGAGAAAGGGATGACATTGACTCGTCCTAACACTTCAGTGGCCGTGTGAGGGATGCACCCATGGAGGTGGGGGAGGGCTGTTTCTCAGTGCCTCGTGGTGCAGCACCATCAGTGTACATATGCCAAACTGAGACACTCCCACACATCCAGTCTGACGGCAGACAATAATTAGGAGAGGGAACGGGAAGGAACGAGTGACGCAGATATACGCATGAATATGTATTATGGGCTATTTACTGGTGTCGCTGTTGTGCTGCAGGTATGATTGTAATAAGCATAGCCATCACACACAGAGATCAGCGCCTCTGTGTGGATATCTGCTTCTAATCTCCTATTCTGGTGCAGTGAGTTGTTCTTGCCAGCTGAGTGTCTGTCAGCATGCAGGACAAGAGGGAAGTTTTGCATTTGTGGACACTCAGGGACAGGATGTGGACGGCTCTGTATGTAGTCAAGCATGGAGCGAAGTCAGGGTCTGTCACTGCCAGCATCTGCTGCCCACTCGAGGCCGCCCCAGAGGCACTGACCAAGCGGCGGCCGTCTCTCTCTCTCTCTCTCTCTCTCTCTCTCTCTCTCTCTCCTCTCTCTCTCTCTCTCTCTCTCTCTCACAGACTCACTCACACACACACACACACACACACACACACACACACACACACACACACACACACACACACACACACACGCTTAAAGACACATTGATCCAGCACCAAAGAAGTAGAAAAGAACGCGCATCCTCTGTCTTCTTCTTTAATTAAACAACTGGTGGATTCTGAACTACTCAAAAATACAATAATTAATAATTAATACAAAACATTTAGATTTTGAAATATTATTGTAATATAAAATAGTTGATTTCTATTTTAATATTTTTAAAAATGTAATTTGTTTCTGTGATTGCAAAGCTGAATTTTGAGCAGCAATTACTCCACTCTTCAGTGTCACATGATCTCTCAGAAATCATTCTATTATGCAGATTTTTTTCAAGTAACAAGTTGTTATTATCAAGGTTGAAAACAGTTCACACACAAACACACGCGCACACACACACACACACACACACACACACACACACACACACACACACACATATATATATATATATAAATATAATATATATATATATATATATATATATATATATATATATATATATATATATATATATATATGTATGTATATATATATAATATATATATATATATATATATATAAAATATTTAGACCTGTGTTGAAAACTAAAATAAATGTAAAAAAAAAGTTGAAAACTAGTTGAAAACTAGATCTTTTGTATGTGTATTCACTTCTGTGCAGCAGGTGAATGGATCTGCATCCTGGAATATGTTTCTCCAATCTGGACCCCCAGGTGTGTGAGTGCATGCGCGTCTGTGGGTTGGACGGAGGGTATGTTTCGGTGTGGGTGTAAAATGGGTCTGTGTGTGGGGGGGTTTTGTGTCCTGCAGTGGGAGAAAGAGAAACAAGTGAGTTAGAGAGGAAGTGATGAAGGTTGAAAGCAGGGGGAGATGAGACACTTTGATGATGTTAATTTTTGGTTTATCTCACAGATGGTATGAATGATTTCTGTTTGGTTGGAGCTCATCTAGAACACCAGGGGTCCTTTTATCTTTCCTCCACTTATTTATTTATTTACCTATTTTATCACCGGACCCCCCACCTCCACCCCACATCTACCCGTACGGCACTACAACACTTTTGTTTTGATTACCTTGTTAACATTTCACTTCATTGAAAATTTAGTTTGCTTTGTGTTTAGAGAAGAGGCTCCATGTGGATTGATTTTGATTAATGGAAAGTCTGGTCCGAAGAGCAAAATAACCATTCTCCTTATTGAAAGTGGCTCCTAATGTTTCCGATGTTGAATTTGGCCAACAACTGCTATCTGTTATAATGGTTTTTAGCAATCAAAGAAAAAAACTGTTTATGATGTATAAATGGGTTGCTCTTTATTAACCCTCTGAGGTCTGAGGTGTTTTCTGGGTCCTGGAGGTGTTCTGAAATGCTCTGACATTTGTGCTTATTTCTGTTACTTGTGACATTTTCATGGCTAAAGTCTGATTACACTGTATTCAGCACAAACTCTGCTACAGTAATATGTCAGCGGCATGTATGTACAAGTTTTTAGTTTTGAGATAATGACGTTTATGCGTGGTTTGTGAAAAAACAAAAAAACATTGTCACTGAAATAAGGTCATTAAACTCATACTAATTATTTCTTCACAAGAATTTTGAAAATTGTATCATGTGGCCTAGAATATTTGCTTCAAAACTATGTGAAAATCATCGTGACTACTCATTCAGATAAGACAATATATTGACTTAAAATTTGTAAGACGTGTTTTGTGTAAGAAAGCTTTATGCGGAGGGGCGTTAACAACCCATTAGTATATAGTGTTTTCACACCTGAGAAAGACAAAGGCCCTCCCCTAATAGCCCTATAAGGTGCTATCAGGTGCTGTCATTGTGAGAAGCCTTGCACAAAGGAGGAGGAGAGACTTAAAAAAGAATGGCTTTTAGATGGTTTGGATTTATTTACAACACAACCAAGTTATTTACAACACAATCAAAAAGATACACAACCAAAGACAAAAAAGCACATTAGTAAAACACACTGATCTAAAGACAGAGACTTGGACAGTCACACAGCTTTGTGCCATTCCTAAAACATATAGGTTACATACCTGTCATCTCCAAGGTGTTTGATTTTTCACCATGTTCATGTACAGAGACTCACGTGAATGTCAGCTGGACTCATCAGTGCTGGTCCCTGTAAAAACCTTTTTTAGAAAACAAAAAAACAGCTGTGAACATGCTGATATCAGGAGAAAATATTTTAGATTTGTCTGGTTCAAATTATGAAATTTACTAAATACATACATATACTACATATATGAACTCCCAATATATGTTGTGCCTTGTAGTTGTAGGCAGGGCTGCATGAAATAATAACAATAGCCTGTAGCAGCTAGGCAGCCTATAAATCACTAAAAAGTTCAGTAACACTACATTAGAGAAAACTATATGGATTATCATGTTACTTAAAACGTTTCCATTCGTTACAACGTTATGAGATGAGATTGCTGGAGTAAAACCATAAAGCCTAATGATTGGTTTGTTTTGCTTTTCAAACCCACAGCGCGCGTGACTCAAACTCAGCGCATGCAAACATTTACTGAATGCGATCGAGCCGGACCAAACTATGAAACGTTATATTATATAACGTTTCATAGTTTTTTGGTCCGGCTCGATCGCATATTCTTACATAATTATACATACCTTCGTGTGAGCAGATATCCACAAACACAATAAACACAAGTCTAAACATAATATTCACAATCATACGAGCCTTCTGTATCGTGCTGTTTAATTATCAAACATATGTTTTTATGTATATACATTTAGCATTAGGCTTCATGTTTTACTCCAATCACATTTCATAACGTACATTTTAGTCTGGCACCAGTTTAACTAGTAGCTACAAGTTTATGCAACAATAACATGCTGCTAACATGCTACTAACAAAGACATGTCTTACCTTATAAATCCTTCTTATAATCAAATTGTGTTCTTCTAACTCGTCTGATGTAAATCCAAGATAAACAGCACAGCACACGTGAAGAGCAGGACTGAAGACTGAAGTCGCGGATTCTCTGTTTTGAGGTCGTTAACAGTTTGCGTTCCTCCACATGGCTCATTAGTATGCGAGCAGCTGTTGCGCGCGGGCGTGGTCACATTAACTTTAATTAGCTCAGGCTGGAGAAACTGTACGTCCTTGCTTTCATACGAATTACTTAAACAGAGAATATTTGTTTTTGATATGATTTACATCATTTAAAAATAGAGACTCAAAGTGTTGTAAAGACATACGTTTCATGTCACAGTGACAAGTATTAGCTGAGTTACAGGTCATGTTCTGTCGCGTTTCAGAATGAGCTTCACATTTAGAGAGACGGGAGAACGCGCATCATGTTCATTTTCTTTATTTTACGAAAAACACAACATTTTGTTTTTATTATGAGTGTACACAAATAAAAGAAGACATTTAACAGTTCTGAATGATGTATAACACTTACATGTAAGATCAAAATCAACAGAGTAATTTGAGTCTCTTTTGCACTGATGAGAAAAAAAGTGAGCAGATCACGGCCGCGTGACGGCCGACCCCAGAGGGTTAATTATTTTTTTACATAATTATATTTTTCCCACAAATTAAAACAAGACGTGAGGGATATGAGTAGGCGATCAATACTGTGACAGTGAATAGCGCAAAATACATCTTCCAAAAGAAAAAAAGAAAAAAGATTCATGGCGACAAAAAACTTTAGACAAAAAACTAGACTGTCCCTCTCAGCCTTGTTTTCATTTGTGAAAAATTTGCATATATATATATATATATATATATATATATATATATATATATATATATATATATATATATATATATATATATATATATATATATATATATAATATATATATATATATATATATATATATATATATATATATATATATATATATATATATATATATATATATTAACAGTATATTTAATAATATAGTAAGTTTTACGGGATGTATGTAATTTTATGAATGACAGTGTGTGTCTGCATAATTCTTTGTGGGCTTGAGTTAATATTCATTTAAATTAAAAATGTATGGAGAATGCATATAATAATATAGAGCATGTCTGTGTCTATATATCTATATGTCTATATATCTCTCATGGTTTGAGAGAGTTTTCTTAATATTGGGATATATGTTGCTGCTTGCTTGCATCACATTTACTGACAAAGAGAATTATTACTTGTTTATTTAGTGTATTTGAATACTAAGAACAAACTATGGGGAAAGTTAAAAAATAAATTATATGAAATAGGCCTCTAGCAATATGACGCTCCTCCATAGAACAATTTCATTATGGATTAAAACTGGGAATAATCTTTCAGTAGTTGTTGTGATTTAATTTCTGCACATGAGTGTTATGTAGTGCAACGGTAACCCATCATGCATGTTCAAAATATACCACAGCCTTCAGAAAAAGCCATGAAATGCACCGACATACCACTCCCTTGTACTTTTGTTCTTCTGGGTGTCAGTGAAATTAATAATTAATATAATTTACAGAGTAACTGAAATTAATCCTAGCTGAAACTTGAGGAAAAAACCTGATTACATTCATTTAGCTCAGCACATTTAAGCCAGGCTTCTAAAACCCTTCAATGTTGACATGTGACACATGCATTACAGCTAACTTTCTAAATAAACAAAGGGTGCATTTTACTTATTACAGCACAAACTATTTGTTTTGTTCTGCCTACCTAGTTACAAATAGACTATGACTTCTGTGGCCAAACAGTCAAAGGCATCTTTAAAATGCGTGAAACTGTAAATGAAAGAAACATTTTCCACGCTAATACTAAAATAGAAACCTGCCATAGAAACAAGGATGCAGTGAATGTGTGTGAGTTTGGTAGAGGGTAATTGAGTGCTCTCCTGCCTGCATGAAGTGTGGGGCTGAGGATCTCTTCAGGTGTTTTTAACCGAGAAGCACACCACTCTGGGTTAAGCCGGGTCAGGCACCAAAACTTGCTAAAATTGCAGCTGATGCTCCTCTTACTCAAAGTCTTTTGTAGTTACTAAGCTTCACAGGACTTTGTTGGAAATATTTGAACTTATTTGAACCAATGTAGGTGCTAGGAGCAGGTGTATGAGGTCAGGGGGCATCATAGGTTTGCTTCAGTGGCAATGCCAATTTTAAGTTACAAGACTGTCTGTGCACTCTTCATTCATCTTCAGGAGGCATCTTGTTTTTGAGTTGTTTTTCCTTATATTCATACATTGTGTTCATATATAACATGGGAAGCTGTGATTTCTTTAACCTAATGAATCATTTCTCAAATCAGTAAATCAATAGTCCATGCCTGTTTTATAATAGCCATGTAATATGTATGATAATTTACAGTCGTCATTGTTGCAACATAAACAGACAAGGTTCAGGGCTCCGATGGGAAGCAAGTTCAGTCCTCTTGTCCTAAACACTCTTTTTTTTGTCTCACATATTAAAATAATTTAAATTCAGATCAATATTTAATTTCCCATTATTTATTTGGTAAGTCGCAGCCTGACGGTCATTGTGGCAAAATAAACCCCTGCAGGATGATATCACCGTATTGATGTTTATTTCGCAATATACAGCCTGCTGTATGTTGAATGGTGGATAGATTGGTGGTTATGGCACTACTGTTGTAATGTGCACCTGCAAGGGCTTCATAAATGTAACTGTTCAGTTAAAAAATAAACTGTTAAATATCGCATACCTGTATACAACTTTTGAAAATGAGCAATATATTAGAAGAGGACGCCAGTGAATATTATTAGGCGTATGGCGTTCAGTAGTGCACCTGTAAAAAAAAAATAATAATAATAATAATAATAAAAAAATTGTGTATATATATATATATATATTATATATATATATAATATATATATATATATAATATATATATATATATATATATATATATATATATATATATATATATCCTGCCACTCTCCGTAAAATGCAATGTTTAAATGGTGAAGTAAAAAGCTTATAGTTAACTGTAAACCGTTGCCTTAAACATTCAAAATTATGTTAAAAGACAATACAAATATGTTCTTGTGAAATACTGTGTAAGTACAATATAAGTAAATATTGAGAATTGGCTTTTTTTTTATTATTTGTTTTGTAAGATATGTATAATTTTACTTTATATGTTATTACAATCAACTATGAAGTTATTAAATAAGGTAAAATCATTAGTTCATGTTTCATTGTTTAATAACAAATATTGTATTATTTATAGAGATTCAGTATAATAAATATGTCCGTATATTTGCATCATATTTAAGGACAAAACTTAGTTAAATAAAAGCATTATCAGGTAGAATGCCACAAAAAAATGCAACTTGATAATACTTGTAACATCATCACTTTTGTAATGCAGTTAAGTTCTGTCAGCTGCCATTTTGTTTGTACCATAAATTTAAAAGAAAAAAAAAGTAAATCTAGCAGTTAATGCTATTTCAATAGGCTACATTACAGGGCATCGAACTGTTTTGTGTAGTCATATCCCCTCCATGTTCTCGGTTATAGGAAGTGTTAACTTTTAGCATGCAAAATAACAACACTTTCAAGCGCTGTGCTCCTCGGTGAGAATAAACTTCGCATCCCGACTAAAAACGCAAAACAGAGCCAAACCCATACAGTCTCACAGTCACAGTCGCTATCAGCCAGAGACGCGATGATGACGAAGAGCTTGTGAAAGTCATTCATCAGGGTTCGGCGTTAGTCATGGATGACCCTTCATTTATCACTGATCCGGTGCTGGATACAGACACATAGCGCACTGATTGGACGCAGCGGGGGGAACCAGTGGCGCTTCACATCCAGACCCAGAGCTGAGGAAACACACACTTGCGCGAATTACCTATCTGTACTCTCGCAGCGCTTTTCAGGTAGCCAAGACATGCACGCGCGCATTCCCGGCTTTGTTGTAGCTCTGTGAGGAAACAGCGGCTGCTCGTGAAACTCCGTATCTCGGTGTATCCCGACGCTGACGGCTGATATTCGGCAGAGGCACACACGAGCGCTGGGCTCATCGATCACCCCCGACCAATCTCCGTTTGCTCTGTGCTTTCAGAGAGGAGATAGAAACATCTATCTGTCAACATCTGAGTGACTCTCTCGCGCTCTCCGGACTATCGTTTGGACGGGAGTTGCTGTTTGAAGCGAGTAAGGAGGACTTGTTTTGCAAGAAACATCTCTCTGTTTTGTCATTCACTACAGAAGTTGACCGTCGTTCAGTGTCGTTTAGAACTTTTGTCAATGGGATGCTGAAGCACATCAACACCAGGTAAGAGTTCCGATGGCCTCAGCATGCGCGAGCGCTCTTGTAATGTAGCCTAACTTAATACTTTTACCCTTTTATAAAAGAGGTCAATGCAGGTTCATTTTTTTTTATCGTTAGTTAAATAAAAATTGATACAGAAAAAAGGAATGCGGTGCATAAATAGCCCAAATTAGGCTATTTTATGTATTTAAAGTTTAGTCAAGCGCGCGGTAATGTAAATCATAGTAAAGACAAGGTGCACACAGGTTGTAAATGTGTTCACGTGTAATCTTCACTGTATCGTAATTAGGGCACGCAGACTTTCACCGTCGCTTGATTAACTTAATCTGTTTGATTTAACCGTCCTTCAGTGAAATATTTAAAATATGTATGTACAGCGAGCGAATATAGCTTGAAATTATATCATAAAAATATCAGTTCTTAACTAAACACTTCTCAAGTTGCCTGTATTTGCAGTAATGACGTTCAAAACTATATTTACTATACTATACTAATTGATATTTTCTACTCCAAATGTATGATGAAGATGTCAGATCAGTGTAAACAATAAAGCCTATAAAATGGATATACAAATAAATAACATAAGAATGTTGTGCAGCATCTTGAAAATAATCTAACTTAAAAATACACTTTAACTCATTTATATTGTGTATCTAATTGTGTAAGATTATGTTTTATAAGCAATGACAATAAAATCATAAAATGATAGATTATGAAACTAGTTATATTGACATTGTAACAATATCCTATGTGAACTGTTGTAATATCCTACTGCACAGATTACATGCATTGAAGTTGTTTGTGAGTGTTTCGTAATAACTAATTCACATTTGCTAAAGATGCTGTTTTCCAGAAAACATGTAAAGGATAACTTCCCTGCTCATAGTAATTTTTCTTTGACTTGAGTACTTCTCTCATGTTTTCTTCTGCTTAATTCTCAGCTTGCTTAATGGTTGATTCAAAACAGAATCCATTGAAATTTTAAGCCGACGCTTATGAACAAATATTCTCTCATAACCGAGTTTTTGCAAGTACAAAAGTTTGAGACAATTTCACAAAACACTCTCCGGCAGTTTTTTTTTTTTTTTTTGTCAGTGGTGTATGTGAGTGTTTTCTGAGCAACTTTTTTCTCTCATATTTTAGAGGGAAAAAATAATATTTAATTTGGTTTGGTGACTTTGCAACATATTGCTTTAGCGACTTTAATGGCAATAAGTGTGTCTCTGAATCACTATGTCAAACTGATCTGCACATCATTGAGCCAACCCTCTAAAGCACATCAATGGACTACCCAAACACAAATATTGTATTCAGAAAAGCAAGAAGAAATTCAGAAAAGCAAGACGATAAAAAAGGTTATCAGTTATGTTTTACTTATGAACACATACCTAAAGGTTGTGTTTCGACAGATAAAGAAGCAACAACACTGCATACACACACACACACACACACACACACACACACACACACACACACACACACACACACACACACACACACACACACACACACACACACACACACACACACACACACACACACACACACACACACACACAACACACACACACACTGACTGAAAGGCAGCATGGTACTGAGGTATCACCATGTACTGTAATTGTGTTGAAAGCTGATACTGGCGATAGTGATTGGTGAAAGATTCCTGGCCCATCCTAAATGATCTTTTGTTTAAATGTTAGTGTACAATATCTTGCCCGCTAAAGTCAGTGAGTGAACAGAGCACAGACATAGCCTCTCATTTAATCATGCTCCTATATGGCCTCCTATACTTTCATGAAAGATAATATTCTTTTTTCTGTTTTTCATTATCATTTAGAAAAATCACGTTTCGGTCACCTGGTTGTTTTGACTAGTTTAGGTTTTGTCCTTGCAAATTTTTTAAGCACATCTGACTATTAGAAATCTCTTGTTCAGGTCAGTAAGGTCAATTTGAAATTCTAATATACGACTCAGACTGTCATTTGGATATGTACAAGATGAGATACCAATGTGGATGTTTTTTTTTGTTTGTTTTTTGTGGACACAGAAACGTCATTGGCATGTTTGAAAATGCATTTGCAAAGAGAGAAATGTATTATGGGGGATGTATTTTTTAATTTATTTTGTGTGTGTGTGTGTGTGTGTGTGTGTGTGTGTGTGTGTGTGTGTGTGTGTGTGTGTGTGTGTGTGTGTGTGTGTGTGTGTGTGTGTGTGTGTGTGTGTGTGTGTGTGTGTGTGTGTGTGTGTGTGTACATGCTGAGAGACCTTTGACTAATCTGAAGTGTAGCCGAAATCAATTTTTTATGTTGCCTTGAACTTGGCCTTTGTTCACTTGGGAGACAGGGAGGGGGGGAAAGAAACGGTCAACAGAAAAACTTAAACTGATTTTATTATTTCACATTAAAGTTAGAGTGATTGATAGGAGCACTTTCAAACTCTGAAGTGTCATTTATATCATGACAGATACAGCTTTTTTTAAGGAGCCGTGGCAGGCCGCAGCGCGTGGGACGGAGAGAGTGTGTGCATGTTTGATCCCACATCAAATAAAAGAAGCAAGAGAGCACCATTTGTTACTGTAATGATGCTAATATTGTCACATATAGTGGCCCTCTTTTCCTCATGAAGGCCAGTACAGATGTTTATTGGCTGGGGGTTGTCATGGTAATGGGATTCATAGAGGGAAGATTGATTGACAGAACCTGTCCAGTGTGGCCAGATGTTTTATCATCTCCTTGTTTCTCCTGCTTTCACACCTGCTTAAAAGTCAGCATACATATCATTTCATTATTCACAGCCCAATTAGTCAGTGTCTTCTTTTTAATCATTCCCTGTCAATGGGAGGCATGACAGCTAATTGCAGAAACATTTATTTTCATGTAATTTCATTTTCAAGGCAATAACACTCTAACATGATTAATAATTGTCAGGAGCACAATTGTTGAGAACAGATAAATAGGCATTGTTTTGTTTTTTTGACACCGGTTTGTGTGTGCTATTATATGGATATGACTATTCATATCTCTACACTTCCTTCCGGATGGTATGGGACTGATTTACCAGCTTGTTAAATGTAGTGCATGAACAATTGGGAGCCGGCGTCGTATAGTGTATACACACACGCGCGTGCTTACACACACACACACACACACACACACACACACACACACACACACACACACACACACCGACGGGGGCCTGATTGGCGTGTAACATTTGAAGTAGGCTCATTGCTGCCCAGCCATGCTTAAAGAGGGAGACACTGCCGTTTTTCCCGGCAACCCAACACCAGCTCAAAGCTCACTGACTTGAGTGCACATGACAAACGACAGCCGTAGAACCACAAGCCTCGTGCCTCTTACGACCCTGTTCTTTTGTGCGAGTGTGACATAGGTGCATCACGTATCGAGAGGAGAGGTGAGAAAGCAAATAATGTTTGCGACTCGCGTGACCGGATGGAATGTTTTTCGCGACCTATGCGAGGCTTAATTAAAACGTCACACGGCAGACGCGACGATGTCGCAGAACTAAAGTGAACAGCTCGAACATATTGATGTGCCTCTGTTGTGCCGCTTAATTGACATTTTGAGCAATGCACTTTCACTCGTCTGTTAACGGTCAGAGCGTGCTAATATTTCAGAGAAGAAAGGAATTGTCTGTGTTTAAAACCCATCCCCTTGACCTAGACTCTTTAATGCAAAGCCTTTTCTTTTAAGTCTGTCACTCTGATTTATGCTCAACTCCTCAATGCATTGAAAATGCGGAGAATACTTCAAATAGGATTATACACACGCACACACACACGGGCGCACACTCTGGTTGGAATCCACTCTTTTGAGACGGCCAAACGTGTAAATAGTTTTTAAATGGTAAAACGGATTGCTAACTGCCTAATAATGCCATTACAGACAACAAAACAAATCTATTCTCGTGGAAACTACCAAAGAATCGTTAGACAGTGTGACTGTACTGGACACCTTTTCTCATTGCCGTCTCCTAAAAGACAACGTTGACTTGCCAGCATTGTTCAAAAGATGGTGGTTGCTTGTGTTTGCTGGGAATTTGAGCAGAGTGGCTCAGGGTACCAGGCAAAAAGAGGTTTCAGTCAGTCAGTGTGTTTGTTTCAGAACAGCGGGACAATGGGGAATCCATTTTTCAACGGTCAGTAGGGTTTTGTGTCTGTGTGTCTTTAGGTTGCTGTACTTGGCTGATCAGTTTATTTTTCAGAGGGGTGAAATCCGCTTGCAGCCTTCCAGAAATTCTTTTTTTCTCCCCTCTTTTATAGTGAAGAGTGGCGAATGACCTCTCCCTGTGAGCTGCTATGAAAAATTCATGGTCTCCTCCCTCTTCGAGCCATTATGTCAACATCTAAAAATACTTTATTTCACACTGGCGCCTCTGTGATGGTCAATGATAAACAAACTGTAAAAACCACCAGCTCTGGCTGGCAACACTTTGGGATTGGCAAATAAATAAATCAAAATTTCCAGTTGCATCAAAAAAGTTGGACGGTTCTGTTGTGTTACATGCAAGCGTATGTCTTTTTGGTGAAATATGCAGTGCGACCAGTGCGGAAGACAACGATTGTGTGAATTCTGTCGAGTGCGAAACAGGGAAATAATGGCAGCTTTAAAGTTGGCTCCACCTCCAACCTTAAATCTGTTGGGTTTTTTCCTCCTTCTTTCATCTAACAATATTTGTGCCATCTTGTGAAAAATTATATTTGATAACGGTTAATATACAAGGGGGCTTGGTGTTGTTACGCTGTGCTATAGGATTTGCTGCCGAGTGCCCTCTGCCAACTGGCGAATTATATGTGCCAAATAAATGTATGATAGTAAAGAAAGAATGAGTTGTCAATGGTAGTTGATTCATTTGAAGTATTTGTGTCTGTTGAAGGCTTTTTAGCTATTATTTATAGGATAGTGGAGGGAGATCTGAGGATTAGGATCAGAACATGACTCAAGCTGGAGTCGAACCCAGATTCCTCATGGTTTTAATGCTGCTGAGTGCCTAACTCAACCTTCACATTGTCTTATAGCTCGCATTGACATAAAATGTGCCTTTACCACATATGACCAGTGACCAAAACACCTGTTATTTTAGTTAACTGCAGATTGCATATTAAAGAACTTGTCTATTTTGACAGGAACATTATATCCATTCCCCATATTCCTTTACATTATTACAGCTGTTTCTAGGATTATCTTGGATTGATGTAATTCAAAACAATGCTGTGTGTGTGTGTGTGTGTGTGTGTGTGTGTGTGTGTGTGTGTGTGTGTGTGTGTGTGTGTGTGTGTGTGTGTGTGTGTGTGTGTGTGTGTGTGTGTGTGTGTGTGTGTGTGTGTGTGTGTGTGTGTGTGTGTGTGTGTGTGTGTGTGTGTCCAAAAGTTTGGGGTTGTTATGCATTTGTTTAATGTTTTTGAATTATATATATTAAAATAACTGTTAAATATATTTCAAAATGTAATTTATTACTATGATGCATTACTCCAGTCTTCAGTGTCGTGCTTCAGAAATCATTGAGCTGAATTGGTGCTCTAGTAATATTTCTTATTTTTTTCCTTGTGAAAGCCATGGTACATTTTTGATGAATAATAAAAAAAAACTTTCATATTTTGATGAATAAAAAAGTTCAAGGGAACACCATTTATTTGAAAGAAAAATAATACTTTACTGTCTATAAAATGCATCATGGCTCAATAAATGTATATACATAATATATAAAAAAAATCCTACTGTCTCGATACTGTTGAAGGTTAGAAATTCATTCTTGACGCATTTGTTCTCTCCTGACTATACGAGTGTCCTATAGTCCTCTGCTCCATTTGAATCTACCTGTGCGTCCTTTGTGGGGTGCTGAGTTTGGATTGGCTGACGCCATACCTGCCGTCAGACTCTTTTATAGAATAGGACAGATCAGTCGTGTGTGTCCGTACCTTACGACACCCACCTTACGAAGCTTCACCTTTTAAGTTCGCATGCGCTCCACTCCGCTGCAGCCGGCACAAGGTGAGGACTTCTCATCACATGCAGTCTTCTACTTCAATGACCTCTTAAAATCCTGATTCACTGGACTCGAGAGACAGGTATGATTTGTACTACGTTTTTGCAGTTTATCATTCTCGTACGGCCTTTAATAATAAATATATCATTCATTTAGACCATCAAGATTTACTAATGTTTGTACAGGTTTACAGGTGAATATGTTTAAAATGCTTTCATGACTCGGGAAGTAACTTTTTTTTTTTTTTGCTCCGTGATAATTTACCAGGCAATAAATGATTGAAAGGAAAATACATATTTGAGCAAGTCAGCGGTCATAGTTCACCAAGCGCCAGATGCTGTGATATTTTATACTTCATTGTTCCCTTTTTGTTCTCATGTGTCCTCCAGTATCTTGTTTGGCATCCATATTTTATGAGAGCCGCAGTAAATAAAATGGAGGCCGCTGTGTATAAGTGTGTGAGGATGTTTGAGGGAGGGATGTAAGCATGAACCGTGCTCTCCCGTGGCAGAATAGGGGTTCGCGCAAAGGTCTTTCTGGTTCTTGGTGAGGCCATCAGTCTTCCCTTTTGTCACTGTAACAGCCAATCCAAACCCCCCCGCAACTCCTTTCGGCTTTCTTGGAGAGGATTCAGCAGTCCTGCGGGTGCAGCTTTGTGACCAGCATGGCCAGCCCCACGTAACCTTTTAAGTCCAGCTGCACGTTCCACGGCAGATATGTTCATTAAGGAGAGGAGGAAGGCTTTTGTCTCCCCCGTCAGCAGAGACTGTGAGCAAGCAGGGTTTTTTTTTTTTTTATTCAAATAACCGCCCACTTGATCTCACAGCAGCTTAGGTGCAAAGGTTGTGCCGCTATTAATATTTTTTTTGTTTTTGCTTTACCAAAAGCCATTTTTAGGGGCTAAATTTGAACAATTTAAATAATAATAATAATAATAAATAAAATAATACTGTTCTCACTTTCTCTGCGCGAGTCTCCCTTCAGTTGGACCATTTCTTTTGCAGACGCTGGAGAATTTGTTCATTGTGCCATAATTTACCACATTTTTTAATTTTTTGCTCTCCTTTTTGGCGTTAGCTCTAGGAATTGAAACAGAACAGACCTCTTGATAGCTTTCTTTGGATTAAGATCACGGAGGTTGAGAGGCCAGGATGAGGGATTCGTCTTTCTAATGGCTGTGATGAAATTTTTTGCCACTGTAATTTATGTGTGTTTCAACATAACTTTATGAGCACTTACTTTTGGAATGCAGTAACCCCCTTTTCCCATTAGTTTCAGCTTTACAGGAAGGCACACTCAATATCGCTTTAAATACCATATGAAAACCACCAAATTATAGAATTATATTTTCCCCTAAGTGAGGAGGTAAAAGGGGCCGTCATATATAATTCATGCCGAATGATTTCTCTAAAAAAGGCGTTTGAATTAATGTGAAGAACCTGAGAGGTTCACTGCCTGCACTCTATGCTACAGAACATGGCAGGTAGTGTCTCCAGCCAATCAGATCCTTTGCTCCTCCAAAAGAGAGAGAGAGATAGCAGGAGGGGGTGAGAGACACATGAAAGACGTAATGAAGGTTAGTGAAATGGAGAGCAATACATCTTGCACATTGAGCTCGCTACTTGTTAAAGCGACAGGGCCTAACCAGAAAGGAATTTGCTTGATGGATGAATTTTACCCGTCTAATGGATACAAGCACTTGAAAAATGAAAACATCGATCCGTTCCCCAAGTTTTTCCATCCCTCTAATGAGAATGGGTGTTACGAAAGATTTCGAGAGGGTAGCAGGGACAGTCTTTTGCCCGATGATTCGGAGAACATGTATCTCGGGTTTCAGTCACAGCTGAACTGCCGCTCTGTCTATTGTATATATTACAGAAGGAAGAGAGGACGCTCGATTTGTCTCCCTATTGATGTGCAAATTCAGAATGTGTTAGATATTTCCTCTGTCATTAAGCTGGAGTTTTCTTTGAACCCCGTTAGCCCCCCATTCAAAAGTGAAACAAAAATATATTTTTCTGCTTGTTGCTATGGACACAGTGGTTTACTCATTTTAGCTAACTTCAAAATTCAGTACTGTTGCTTTGGAATTTGTATGAACATTTTAATTTGTGTTTTCTTTGTCATTAGATCTGTGGTTCTCAACTGCTGGGCCGCGACCCAAAAATGACCCTCAGATCGGTTCCCACAGGCTCTTTGATAGTAGGAGAAATTAAAAATAATTAAAATGCTACAACCAAAAAATCAAGTTTGGATAGCAAAATAAACCGGCTCATCAACTTTTAAAGTAGAGGCGAAAACAGCTCCATTATTATTCTTTATTATTCCTTTATTATTATTTATTTATTTATTTATTATGTTGTTTGTTTTTGTTCGTGGCTGCCCGTCCAATCAAGCTATTGAAATTCTGAACAAATTCACCTGCCATTTTGTAATACAGTATGACTAAAATATAAATCAGTAAATGATTCAGTAAATGATTTAGCAGATTTTAGGACCTATGCTGTTCAAAAACATTCGGTCTATAAAAAAATGATATTTTGATATATTGATAAAGATGCTATTAATTGAATCACATTTTTTCTGTTACTATAAATTCTGTTCTTCACAGTGGCTATTTATTGCAGGAGTCACGGTTCTTGGACTCCTGCTGTATGTTCTCAAAGCGCTGTTTCTTTATCTGTGCTGATTGGGAGGCGATTGGCGGCGGTCACCGAGCAGACGGGGTGAGAGCGTGAGGCCACGATGATGATGGCGGGGCGGAGAGACGTGAGATCCAGAGCTCGCCGGGTGCGTGAGCAGGCCGGGCTGAATGTCACACACCTCGCCCCCTCCACACACACTTGTGCGGTGCTCTCATGGCACACTGTTAATTAATCTGTAGCTTCCAGCCAGACGGGCCCAGCTCACGCAGCCAGCTGGGAGATGGTTTAGACCGGGCGTGCACTCCCTCTGATGGCTCACTCTCTGGCACTGTCTGCCAGGTTACATCAGGTGTGTGGGTGTGAGCCCTGCTTGTGTGGGTGTAAGTGTGTGTTTGTGTGTGTGTGTGTGAAGGAGGGGGAAAAAAGAAAGAACTACAGTGAAAAAAAAAATTGCATTGATTTCCTGGCCATTGTACAATAACCCGGATTGAACGCTCTACTAAAAGGGTAGAAATCCATTTCCTTTGGGAAGGAAAGAGGATGTTTCCTATACAAATCATTCAACTTGCTTTCACCAAGGAAACTGAATGCAAACCTTATAATGAATAGAATACTTTAGTTTCCACTTTATCTTCGTGAATGTATTCAAACTTTATCTTTCCTTAAGTTAAGCTCAGCTGGATGATCATGATTTGATTTATTTTTTTAACAAAAGTAGGGTTTTTGCAAAGGTGCAATTGTAGCTTTGTTAGCTAGCATGTTAATCTGATTTTTGTTGATTAATGATAATTGTCCTCTGCTATGTATATTTGCGAATATACATTTGTGACATTTGACAGAGAGCTTCTCTACATAAAAACCAGCTGGATCTCCATATTAGTGCACATATAAACACACTTAATGACCTTGGTGTCATCCAACAGCTATACCTAACATCTCTACTGGTTTCCCACCCACATTCCTTAAAGAATCAGAGGAGGTGCTGGACCCATCGCTGGCACTCTCAGCACCGTCCAGCCGTAACACACCAGTAACGGAGAGATAATTTCATCTGCAGGGCTCAGCACACTCCTCTGTCATTAATGACAGAGTCCCAGGCGAGTGAAGAGTGAAGGACAATGGGTACTACATTGAGGCAGTTGGGTTGCGACGCATCTGCATGGCACTAAGTGCATCTCAATGTAATTAAGATGGACGACAGTAGAATGTGCATTAGACTCCAGTCAGATACATTTTATGAGCTGAAGACACTGATTGAAGCCACAAAGTAACAAAGCTTGTATAAAGACTATGTGTGGCTCACATGCGGTTTGACAAGTTTTTGGACATGCCAATTTCAACTTTCTTCTTGAATGTCATTTAGGAATTACAAATTAGGGTGTTTTCACACTTATTTTTAAGGTTATTGTCAACACTTCCGGTTTTATGTTACATTTGTGCAATGTTATTTTACTCATTGCTGTACAATAATGACATGCAGAAGAGGAGTTGAGCATTTTATTTTAATAAAAATTTTTTTTTTAAAAACTACAAACAGAAATTCAAAGGTTTCCCTTCAGTGTTCTGCCTGAGGCTCCAGGGCTTAACTGAACCACTTTGCAATGCAAAATGCGAAATATAAAATAAATTGCAACAGAAATATAATACTTTTGTTTTCTCTGTACAGTTTTTTTAAGCCCCAGGCTGTCCGTTGATTGCAAATTAACTACAATTAAACTTGTTTTTTGTTTTGTTTTTAAGTTAACACGATTAATCTAAGACAACCGAATTTGCTGACATTTGCTTCTAAATATAAATATCTTCATATAATGTCATATACTCATCACTTTTAGACAGCGGTGGGCTGTCAGGGCCAGCAAGGCCTTCTCTGCTGGCATAAACACTATCAGAATCACTGACTTGCACTTTAATATATTTTTTCCGTAAATGAGTATTCAATTATTCCCAATAGTCCATTCTCTTAATTTCATAGCTTTTCTCTTGGTTGTGCTGCTTCCCGTAATGTATGTTTATTTTAGAGCTTTTAGCCAATCATATTTCAGCCATCATGTGTTGCCAGGGTCAAAGAAATCTGCCTGGAGGTCTTCAGAATCAATAGTGCGGGCGCCTGTAGCTTAAAATGAATGGCAATGAAACTGTTGCTTTAACCAATCAGATAATCAATCAGATTTAATCAACCAATCAGATTTCATTTTGACTACACCTGGGCCATCTAGCAGGCGTACAATAACCTCAGCATTTTCATTTTCAGTATTTTTGATTGCATGGTCAGAGCGTGTACTATTAGCTACCAGTAGTCAGAGCTAGCTAACCGCATCTGTAGCAAACTGCATAAACTAAAATATATTCCTGTAGATTTAATAGTTTTTCAAATTAATTTCTTTTTTCAAATTAATTTCTAGTTTCTTTCTCTTCTCGATCCCCAGCAGTTTCAGACCTACCGGGAAAAAAACCTGATCCAGCTTAACGCAGAGTCACAGAACACTATTCGATCTCTCTGGGTAAAAACAGAACTGACTGTAATGTATGTCAGGTCTAAATTTGAAGACAAAAGTCACGCTGGTCTCATTGATTTCCTTCAAAAACTTTGTGTGAGAGCATGGGGCAGCTGTACACATCGTCATGTTTTGCGGTGACTGTCCCCGTGTCAACTGCTTCTGTCGAACAGACACTCTCAGCCCAAAAGTGAAGTAAAACTTATGCCAGAAATACGACGGGACATACTCGACTTTCAGCATTAGCCTCGATAGAAAAGGCTTATTTTTGGAACAACAGAGTAATTAAAGTATTTTTGAGGAAAGAAATTAGGATGGATTTTGTGTAAAAAAAAAAAAAAATCTGTAGTTTTGGTGAGTATTTTGCCCCCGTTTTTTCCATTGTGAATATGATTTTTCTCTTGTAAATGTTTGATCGAATTTTTTTTTCAAACATTCATACTATTGTAATGTCTGACAAGGGACTATTTTAACTCTTGAAGGACAAGGCAAGGGAGGCTCGGTTTCTGAACTTATAATCGGAACGCAAGAACAACTATTACTGTAAGCACAAGCCGAACTCACTCGCTCGTTTCTGGCCTTTTCCGAACTCCCCGCATTAACCCAGTAACTGCCAGTGCAATTTCACAACAATTACAGAGAGTCTATGCGCTGCTACACTATTAAAAGTTATCAATTCAGGTAGGACACCACTGAAGGCCTAGGTGTGAAATGAACGGCCCACCACTGCTTTTAGATTAAAATGAAATGGGTTCTGAGTTGTTGTTTTTTAAAGAGAACGAGTGTGAAAAGACTGTTACACAGAGTGGATTAGCTTCGCTGTGTGGTTTGGCACAATCTAGTGTCACAATGAATGATTTGTAGCCATTGTTGTACTTTCAGTGGCTGTCATCTCTTACCTTGTTAACCAGATGCTGCTTCAAACACCGGAGCAAGGGTGTTGTTGACACACTTACTTTATTTTTTACCTTTAGCATGAATTATTGGAGCACCTTCTTCAACACCCACCACCTCTGAGGAGAGGTTTAGGTGACTGCGTCATATGTTGTGAGTGAGATGTACATCTCTTCACAGAGCCTGTAACTGAAGAGCTTTCAACAGCCTTTCATCATTCTTGCCCCTCCAATGAGCTCGACTGGGTTTCTCTCGTGCTACTGTTCCCTGAAATGGAGTCTTCTTTTCCCCACACTGATTTCCTGCATCTCTTTCCCTTTTTCTTTCTTACCGTTGACATGGCGACAGCTTGTAAGCTACAGGTGTCCGTGCTCGCCACAGTAATGGTGGAAATGGGCTCTTGTACTCAAAAAGAAAAATAACCACTTCACCAACCAAGACTGATTTAAAAAAAAATCCCTCTAATAATGCCTGGCTCAGGATTTGAAGGAGATGTCTGCATCTTTTACTTTACTGGTAGTGGCTGTATTCATGTGAGAGAAAGTAAAATGTATAGAGACAGCGTCGTATTCAGAAACCGATGCCCCGTAGCACAGTTAAATCAGCATTTATAAGTATTAGTACACATCTTATTGCTTAATTTGAAACACAAACAACTCTCCTTTCTCTTTTATTGTGTCTTTCTCTCTCTTTACAATAAATTGAGAAACTCCTTTGGTTAAAAACCACAAACAGCATGATATGATATATGTTGTTGTCTTTTGTGCAGTGGAAGAGTCCCACAGCGCTCTATATTGTTGACATCAACATTTCTGCATTTGTTCTCAATTTAGTTGTTTTTTTTTTTCTTCCCCTTTCGTTTCCCAAGTGAGCACATTGACATTTTGAATAAAATCAGGCCTGCCACTGGGGCTCCTACGGTAGTAATTAAGGGGAGGGTCTGTCATATCTGCGTTCTGATTCAGTCCTAAAAGAGTTACCACTTATCCTAATCTGTGGAAGCAAGACTTGCAAAGTACGCTCTTTTAAAGTAGATGACTGCCTTGCGTAAGTGTTATCTGCAGCCATTGAGTTTAGGTTTGTTCTTGTGATCATGTTAAGCAAACATTCCCTGCAAATTTGAAAACAGAAGCTCTGTTCTGAAACCTAGAGAGCTGCCTCACTGCCCTCTGCCTTCTGCATAGGCAGCATCCTGACGGTCTTGGAAACTCATAAGTGACAGATTTAGAACACTCAACATAGGCAGCCACAAATAGGCTGAACTCGCAATTAATTTAAAGAGTTTGAGTAGAATATCAACATTACACTGTTACATGTGTAATAGAAAAAAATATATATAAATGTACCCACTACTGTTCAAAAGTTGAGTAATTTTTTATTGAGTTAAGTAATTTAATTATTACTTGTATTCAGCAAGGATGTATTAAA
This sequence comes from Chrosomus eos, assembly GCA_036326025.1. Taxonomy (NCBI): domain Eukaryota; kingdom Metazoa; phylum Chordata; class Actinopteri; order Cypriniformes; family Leuciscidae; genus Chrosomus; species Chrosomus eos. Next base: position 15,108,097 of record CM070819.1, on the reverse strand, counting down.
TCCATAAAAAGTGACAGTAAAGACTTGTAAACAGTTACAAATATTATATATATATATATATATATATATATATATATATATATATATATATATATATATATATATATATATATATATATATATATAATATATATATATATATATATCTGTCATGTGTTCTCCCTTTCTGTCCAAACCGTGACAAATGCCAGTCTCCCTTCTCTGCCGAATGCAATACATTCGCTCAACCAATCACAAGCGCATCATTCCACGCATTGTAAACAGTAAAGACGGCGCTTTGAACTCTCATCAAAATAGCTTACTCTCAACTGTTCCAAACATCAGCAAATGAATTATGCTGCCGACTAAAGCACATTGTTTGGTAAAATTCAATGGTAAAATCACATGTATTATTTGTGGAAGAAGTAAGTTTTAGAAATGAATTCAAGATGCAAAGCATGACAAATGTTGATTATAAATAAGCTGTCATTAAAATAAAATTAAGTAAAATCAATCAACCATTCAACACTGGAAATCATTAACATAATATAGTTTAGTTTTAGTAAAATACTATATTTGTATATAGTATTGTATACTATAGTTCAGTTGTGAGTTCTGTTTTGCAGTTTTACTCATATATTATATTAATGCAATGGATTTATAGTATGCACAAGACAAGTGTGTTAAAAATAAATGTGATTTTTATTCATTTATTCAAAACTTGAAGCATAACTTCAACCCATAGCCCTGTTGAGCAAGGTCACTGTGAGCTATAGCTATTCCTTGACCTATCAATAGCTTGTGGTGACCTTTCTCAACAGGGCTATGGGTTGAAAACAATCTTTAAAAATATATTTTAGGCCTACGAGTGATATAAAATTGATACTCTAATATGTGAATATTTCTTCTTTACAGTGTTCTTAATTTGACAAAGTACGTGTTTTTATTAATGCCATTAATGTTTTTGTTAATACAGCATAAAACAATAGTCAACTAAATGAGTGTAACATGGCAAAGAGGAATGCACTTTTCGGAGATGAATGTAAGGGAAATGTCATTTTGGAATTCTTGTGGTCTAATGTGATTTTGTTGTTCATGAAAATTTGAAATTTTCGTTTATTGTTGTAATAATTAATTAAAACCGTCACTACCCCGAATTCATTTTGGGAGCGATGGCTGATTGAATGTATTTTTAGTCCAGTGCCTGTATATAAGATTAGTATTGACCAAGTTCAGAGGCTGTCATATGTGGATCAACTTACTTTGTTGTGTATTTCCAACAGTTTCAATATGAAAAATATTTTTTATATTGATTCAATGGATTAATTGCATTTTGAAGAAAATAAAGTGTCATGGATTTATTGCATTTTGGGGGACAGATAATTTGTTTTTAGAATATATCTTTGAAAATCAAAATCTGGATTTGAATCTTTGATGTTATTATAACCTAAAGATGCTATGTGAAAGTTTGAAACAGAAAATAGTGGTTTTCATCTTGCCACTTTCTTGGAAAAGAAAACACATTTGTACTCAAATTAATCAAAATGGTTTTATCGCGTTTTGGAACCAAACATACAAATATGTGTATATTAGGAATATATATTTATACAAAGTTCTGGCATGAAATTTGCATTAGCAGTGCAGCACACTTTCAGAAATCATCCACCTTCCCCAGCTCCACCTGTATAGATCTGAGGGATCGTGTGACAATGGAAACTGTAAAAATGCTGCTGAAAATTTTGTGTTGCTATCACAAGAAGATATTACATTTAAAAACGTATTAAAATAGAAAACTATTTTTAAAAATAATATTAAGTTCAGAAACAATAAAACATTTTATGTACCGTAAAACTTCAAATAATAGTCGAAGCCCAAATAGACGACTGTCTCTTTTACACGCCTGGTGTGGCGACAGGTTTGGGTAAATAAAGGCCGGTCTCAAATAGAGGCCGTAAAAGGTCGGAAGACCGCAGTTTCACGTGGAGCATTTGGAGATTTTTAGTGATTAGAGACTCAGGAACAACATCTCAACGGCCTGTCTCAAATACAAGCCGGTGCAGTTTGAAGATTTGGGAAAATACAAGCCCGGGCTATCATTTGAAGTTTTGCGGTATATGCATTTTACTAAAACTGAACTATATAATGCTTTCCAGTGTTGAATGATTGATTGATTTTACTTAATTAATTTTATTTTGATGACAGCTTATTTATAATCAACATTTGTCATGCTTTGCATCTTGAATTTATTTCTAGAACTTACTTCTTCCACAAATAATATATGTGATTTTACCTTGAATTTTACCAAACAATGTGCTTTAGCCGCAGCATAATTCATTTGCTGACGTTTTGGAACAGTTGAGAGTAAGCTTACTATCCCTTAAATTGCCTCATTTGTAGGCAACTCACTAAGGTTTGGAACAGCAAGAATGGGCCGTAGTACTGCTGAAACCAGATTTTTGTATGAAATTCTCAGCATCTTAGAATATCTAAACCTCACCTGTTGAATAGAGCACTGATAACACTGCTCAAGCCTGTAGTTGTGTTTTCTAATCTCGTTTGACCTTTCTAGAGGTGAATAACATGTAACAACTGCAACTCATTCTGTTTTTGTGAAATGTTTATACATTTTCAGCAAGTAATCTTGCAGATTGTAATGTTGAGAACGGTTGCAATGGAACCTTTAGAGTTTCACTTTGGTAAGGTCATACCCCCCCCCCCCCTTTCTTCCTTTCACTTCCTGCTCATTCGCCATCCCTGCCAAGGCCCTCAAATAGATGTACTCCATTATCAAAATTCAATTTTTGCCTCTATCGTTGTGGTCCTTTTTTAGTGGCCCAGGTCGTTCAACCAATCCTCCTCTCTGCCTGTCTCATCAGCATCTGCTGTAGGAGGGCAAATAGTCCTAATTGTGTTTGGTGAGAAGCGACCACTGCATGACTAATGAGCCCTACAACCCCACAGAGAAGCAGCGCTGCAGCACGAACCCCAGCATCTCCAACCCTCTGATGACTTTCCACCACAGAAACTGCAGGGTGTGGGTCATGCTGGTGGGTCAGGCATTCTGTGGTTGGGTAATCTCTCTCTGTACTTAGGGTCTGATGAGCAAATGCGATTATACATTGGAGGCCAAATTGACCCCCTCTACTTCATCATGGTTAAGAGGAAATGAGACTGTGGAGGTGTGTTTGTTCCTGTTGCTGATTCTGTCGTGCCTGGGATATCGGTGTTTACTACATCCACTTTCTGAAAAAGTATTCATAACTCTCTTTATACACTAAAGATTTGGAAAGAAAGCTTCAATATAAAGCTTTTTTATTTTATTTTAAGCTTTAGTTAATGATTCTAAAATTGAAGAAGAGTGTGATTTAGATCCAGAACTTTACCGTAAACTGGGAAGGCAACATGTCCTCATCCCTAAAAGTTTATAATAAATACTATAACTATAATGTAAACATGATTTCTTTATTTATATGAAAGTCTTTAACTATTATGAAATCAGTAATCAGTGATGAGCTGGAACAATGTCTATGTATGCCACACTAGCCAAAAGTATGTTGTTTTTTTAATGCAGTGGTTTATACAGTGATTTATCTCATTAAGTTAATAAAAGCTTGAAAAGTCACATCTTGTTATTAAATGGGCTTGTAATATAACTAAATACAATCATTGTTGTGCAAATGAGTAACTTGTGTAAAATGTATACAATTCTTTTATCATAAACATAAGGTATAAGTACTGAAATAAAGATATGCCTATGTCATTACATATGTCATGTCATGTCAGTACACATTACATGACACATTTAATAAAGTATGATATATTTGAAGAATTTGTTTTTCACAATAATAATTGCTGCTTATTTATTTGTTGTTTATTTAGAACATTGACAGATTCAAAACATGACAGGCTATAATGCAAAACTTATTACACTCTGTTTATATCATAGTGTCTCATCTGAGAGCAATAACTGCATAAACTATCTTTGCATCATTTGGGAAAATAAGTGATGTGACATTAGAGTATGCCCTTTTTCATAATTGTTATTATTATAATGGAATGATTATTGTTATGATTTTATTGCCTCTGCATTTTTAGACTCTTCTTGCTGCAAATGTCACAGTTGATAGTTAGCAGAACTCATTCAGCATGTTTTTCATGGTCATTTGTTCAAGGGTATTTATACAATCCTATTGAAAATAATGGTCCACTTACTTTAATTTAATACGAGGGCTACAGTAAATGACTAAATGAAATATTCACATTTAAACACTTCACAGAGCAGACGTTTGTCTCTCTCCTCTCCAGCTGTCTAACATAAATACCTTTTTTTGTGTGAATGGGATTTGACCTCCAACCCTACAATTTATTTTAAAACGCACAAAGCAGGGCAATTAGCTGCGCACAGCCCCGTCTTTCCCAGTGTCCTTAAGCGTCCTGCCTCTGCCGAAGTTCCATTAATTGCCTTCCTTTCTCATTCAGTTGTGTTGGCCCGATTGCAGAACAAACATGTTTACAATCTGGATCCATTGCACAATTCACAAAGTTTAAGCTCTGTGTTGCCGGAGCCTTTGCCTCTGGATGGATCCCCCAACGAGTACTCGCGTCCCAATTCTCGTTTGTATAGCATCGCACAGAGGGTATTATTTACCTTTGGTCTGGCTGGAAACTCGAGGGAGAGTCCGCCCATATGAGCTTGCAGCTTATAGACAGAGTTGTCCATCTGTTTAGACAGGAGGGATGGAAATGATGTGATTTACAAGGCAAACTTAAAAGGGGGGTCCTCCATTTTCTTTATTTATATAATTTAAGGGGGAACTTATCATTATTATTATTTAAGTGACTACGTCCTACAATCCAGTCTGGAATGAGAACATTTTTCTCCAGCAATATTGTAGCATGTCAAACTTCAAAGCACACTGACGAGATTTACTGGAAGTGATAGCAGACTTCATCCCACTGTCAAGGAAGTGGAGGTATAACAATGTTCATAACACACACACCTCAATGATAGGATGCTGCTTCCCTCAAGATGACCAGATGGTATCTTTAGTGTTGCCGGGTGGAGAGGGGAAATTGTGTAATTCTCTCTCTTGCTGGTTTTGCAACATTTGTTGTTTATTTCATCTTGAGAAATGCCGTGAAAAAAAAATGTTGTGTTAGCTCAAAAAAACAGTTGCACCCAGACGTTTTGGGGTTGTTAATTGAACGGGCCACCCAGTGCTTCCACTTCTGTTTAGTCTGTCAGTGGGAGTTTACTTTGTCGGCCTAAACAGCCACCAAGTTGCAAACGAAAACCTCCTCGTGCCCCTTTGGCTTTGCAGGGGCCGACATTTTGTGTTGACAGAAGCCAGAAAGTAGATGTGCTTGTGTGGGAGGGAGAGATCAAACTCTCACAACGTGCCACCCGCCACCCCTTAAAATCCTGTCTTTTAAAATCATATCGTTGATTCTTCTCTAATTCCATTATCCTATTTCACTAACAACTAGAGCTGTTTACTTTTATACTTTTGGCAAATTGCTTAATTTTTCTGCCAAGTCTTATTTTTGGAGCCCGCTTGGTTTGAACCGCATGTTTCTGTTTCATTTATCCAGATATGCACAAGAAAATACAAGCGGTAAAATCAGCAATCTTTAATCTTATGTGGATTAAGGCAAGTAATTAAGTGCTATAATTGCACACTCTTGTTCGTTTAAACACTTGTTATTGAAATAATTGGCACTGGAGTCCCTCCAAAGCCCAGGGTTTCTGACGAAATGACACAGCGGGGGCACAGGAAGCGGTTTTACAGTGATTCATCTACAGAGACACTGTCAGCTGTACAGCTTTGGGACAACATATACACACACAAAAAAAATATGGTTGGGCAGGTTAAATCAGGAGAGGAGAGGAGAGGAGAGAGAGGAGGAGAGGAGAGGAGAGGAGAGGAGAGGAGAGGAGAGGGCAAAGAAAGATTTTTAAAAAAAGTGGGATGTAGGGCTACTGAATAAGGATGGCATGAAAGCAGTATAGAATAGGACTTTGCTGACAGCGTTTATGTAATTTAATCTGACCATCTGGGGGAAAATCAAACTAATTTGAAGAGCTCGGGAGGGAGAGAGAGGCCGCCTCTAATCTGCTCTCACAGCCACATTGATATTCAGGAATGCACAAGTGCCACTGAAACACCGAGCCTATAACAGCTAGACACTCTCAACGCTAAAAGCCCAGTTGGGAAAACACAAAAGATGCAAGCTGTGTTACAACAATGTTAAGGAAAAATAAGAAGAGAAAAGTTTTTTTTTCCCCCTTCTTTTGTGTCTCCTTTTTTAAATAGCTGAGAGGTTACCTATGTTATGCATTTAATACATTGATTCTACCCTCTTCTATCCCTTTATTTTCTGCCCTGATATTTGTATTGTAACAATGGATAAGTACCTTATATAAACAAAATGTCTTGAATGTCAAATATTTTAGGAAATTAAGTCTATTATCAACAGCATTGCAATGTTAGTGTCTTGACCATACAGAAGCATTGTAAGTATTCATACAATTGAAAAAGTGATGTTGTCAATGGTGAAAATGTGATAATTTCAGGGGGAAAAATATAAGAGCTATACAATTTACATAGAAGAGCAATAAAAGTGTATATATAATATATGAAATATATATTTCTAAGTGATCATGTGACACTGGAGATTGGAGAAACATAAAAGCCATTAGAAAATCACTATTAATGAGCACAGTTTAGATTAAGTTTATATTAATAGGCCAAAATTATGTTGTAATAGCCTATAGTTATGGTCACGAATTATATTACATAAAAATGAGGGCCCGATTATTATAAAACATTTTTTAGTTAGACGCTTAATGCTAATGAATAAATGTTAATTTCTATTATAGACCTCGTTGGACAGTGCATGCTTGTCTAATATCGTGAGTGAAGACACTCTCTCTGACATGGCTGTCCTGTGGTGTACGTGGGTGCCCTTGCCTTTTGGCAATGGTGTAGGCAAAGCCTAATGGGAGCAGCACATGGCGGATGACATGACAAACAGTGGGGGGCTTTCCATAACCCTGCTTGTCGCTGGCGCTGAGGGCCCCACCGGCTCCTAAATGCCTTTTTACTCCTGCGGCTCTCTGTCTAAATGCTGAGGATTAATTAGCCGCACCAAAAATAGAGACACGAAATAAAAATTTTGAAAAAACAAAAGAGGATGGAGAAAGAAAGTAGGGAGACGATGCTTGCTGTGCACTCGAGACTTATGAGGGGGAAATGGTATCCCTCGGGGCAACGAGGGCACGGTGCTGCATGATACAAATATGAATAAATAAAAGTGAATGATAGTGCTGATAGTTTATTGCCAAATTTATCATTATAATTGTAAGATTCAAATGAGTGATAGTTTGTGCTGCCATCATGGGCAGTTTGTCTATGTGTCTATCTATCTGTCTATCTATCTATCTATCTGTCTGTCTGTCTGTCTGTCTGTCTGTCTGTCTAATTTTGAATTGGATATTTATTTTGACTCTATACTGTAATATTCAATCTCTAACGGTTTATTCAGAGAGTTGAGTGAAGTCTATTACTCGTCCAGCTTCACTGACTCCTTTGCCCCTTACTGTACCCTCTGTCCATACATATATACCCCCTACCAGCAAGTCAAATGCCCATGCAGCCCTTCCCTGCCACAACCCATTACAGCACAATCATACGATCACAGACACAGCAATTTGAGCTAGCAGCATGTAGTGGAGCTGCGCTCCTCAAGTGCTTTTGTGCCTTTGCAGGCCTATTGATTTTCATATCATATGGATGGGTTCATATCATCTGTGGTGAGGAGCTTCAGATATATCAGAGGTCACTGACACGGCACATCTTTGAAGTCTCTGACCTGTGTTTGCAACATGCCATATTTTGATAGTCCTCCTGTTTGATCACAAAATGGCTTCTTTTATAGTTCCCAACTCTGATGGGATGGCGAATCAGACATCCTGAAGTGCGTTTCTTAACCACGTTAGGTGTAGTGGTTCCCCTGAGTCACATTCAGTGGGAACGAAAGCTCATAGTAAACTGTCAGTGTTGTTCTCAGCTCTGAAGCGGGCGCGAGTTTTCAAGAGGGTGTTTTATAATGAGAGCCAGAGAGCGTATACATGTTTAATGTTGGCCTCTCTTCCCGTATTCTCCTCTCTGATAATGCTTTCCCTTGCGCTAAAGAGCGACATTGAGAGCCGCCCACTTCAACGTTGTTTCAGCCCTCTGGAATGTTCTATAGAGGAGGAAGACTCCATTTAGTGGCTGGAGCAGCAGCCACATTGAGAACCTTTCAGCACCGAGAGGGAAAGGGGTGAGGCTCTTGGAGTGGCTAGTCTGCTGCCTGCTTTGCTGGAACACGCTGCATTGTCTTCCATAGACCTTTCTTTCATCCCTCACTTTGTCCCTGCGTTCTCAAGAGTCGGGAGGGAGGAGTTTGGAGTGGTACAGCAGACTCGCCCTGCCCTCTCAGAACTACAACGAGGCCTCCCGTGAACCGACACAGAATCAGGGGTCTCGTTTTCAAGCTATGATTGTTTCGAAAGTTACCAGGTTTGCTTGAAATTTTTCTTTAAAGTGGGCTGCTCGCTCCCCTCAGATACTCCCACCCCCCCTTCGCATCTTCCCCTGGTGGTCCTTGCGAAGCCAGGTGTTCGGGATTGTCTCCAGTGTTTTACCTCAGCTAGCTAACAAGCTCCCCCTGGCCCTGGAGGAAGGCCCACTTTCCCTGTTGCCCATTCCCATAATGCTGTTTCATTATGGTCCCCACTGGAGCATACACAGCCATTCACAGAGCAAACTTCTGATGGCTTAACGACCGGTGCGGAAATGTTTTCTCCGAAAGATACTTTTTCAAGTGCCTTAATTTGAGTTTACATTCAAAGCCGTTTCCTTTGGGAAACTTGCCAGTGGTCCTGCGGAAACTTTTTTCTGCCCTTAGTGTGTGAGACCAGCACTTTAAGCAATTATAACTTATCAAGAGAGATTTTTCTTTGTTATTATGGTTCATGCTGTTTGCTGTTTTCTTCTTCTTTTTTTTGCAGGAAACATCGAAGCCTGACAATGCCGAGATCCATTAAAAGCGATACAGCGGGGAAATTGCACACATCGCACGATTCGAGGGCCCTAATGGTGGCAGTTATAGCTCAAATATCAATCAGTTTCTGTTTACTGAAATGGATGATTCTCTTAGCGCAAGTGACTATCCATCGCCCCATTATCCTTAATGAGCAGCTGCCAGTAGACACTTTTCACATTTGTGATTTCTTCTTCAAGAACCCCTCTTCGTCAGCCAGCAGGACACTCCCATTTTGGAACACGCATCCACTAGAATTAATTAGCCCCTAATGGTTTCTGTCATTTAATGCAAATGAGTTTTACAATTATCGTTTTGTTATCACTCACGGTGCGCGCCGCTGTTCGCCTTTGCCCTCTTGGTGACACCGTTACTCCATTACCACATTTGACGCTCGTTTCTCTGGGCCGCATCGTTGCATTGACTCCAGTCATGTATCTTCCTCTGCGTCAAGCAGAGCGAGTCGGCCCCCTTTTATCTGCCCGGTCCATCTCGATGCTGTTCTGTTTTTTATTTGTACCCCCATGCATCAGCTCCATTAAAGTCTCCGCGCTCGTGAAATTGACTTTCTGTTGTTTCTCTCGTCGTCCCCCTGTTGTTGCTATCACAGAATGTATTTGCTGTGTCCCGAAAATGCGTTTGCTCCCTGTCTGTTGACCATTCAGTGTCTGTTATTCAATCTTCAACAGAAGGTTTGGAGGAGGGATCCCAGCTGCTCGATGGCAGCACCCCTGCAGTAAACTATCAGATCCGAGCGAGGTCAAGCTCACAAAAGCGCTCACCTCTGCCATCAGTTTCCCTCTCTATACTACTGATGACTCTATGTGGAGGCAAATGATTCCTCGTGTCATGCTGTTAAACTTCGTTTTCCCCTCCTCCTTCCCGTCATACATCCACCTCCAACAGGAATAAGTAAAAAATAATAAATAAACAAAAAAAACAAGGTTTGACCTTCAATAAAGTCAAAGTAGTTTATTTTTGCCATTTCTATACAGAGATTGCACTTTCTGACTGTGACTTCAAGCTTAGCAGTGGATGTCAGAATGTTTGAGGTGAGGGTTAATATTTTCGGTATGATGTGGGGGCGGATCAGAGCTGTGACACTTTAGTCTCCCCCAACCAGAAGTCAGGGATGCTGCACAGACTGCAGTACCAGTTGTCACTTGTTGTCACTTGGAACATGACATACGGATGCTCAGGACCTGACGGCATATGTGACGCTGGCCTGCCAAAAGCATGCTGGCACTTTTAGGGCACTTTTTTTTAACACCATTAGTCACATTTTCCTCTTGGCTTAGTTTATACAGTCTCCCCACTTGTTTTTCTGCATTTTATCGTTCTTTCATATAGGGCTGTTAAAATCAACACGTTAAACGTTTAAAGTTTTTTTTAAAGTTTAATGCGTTAAAAAGCATTTGTTCTTTTTATGTCATCATGTGGCTGCGCTACAGTATATGATCACGCTATTATTCATTCTAGTGCTATTAAACAAGTTAAGCAAGATAAGATACAAAAAAAAAATGTAGGCCTACTGGTGCGCTGTCTGTAAAGTGGCTCACTGTGAACAGACTTGCGCACAGAATGCCTCTTCAGAGCGCGCCAGTGCTGCACTGAGTTTTGTTGCATGCTTGAATGGACAAAAACACACAAAATTATAACAGAATTCCTGTTTTGTCGAGTATCCTCATAAGCACAGTCTTAAATGAGTTAAAATGTGCATGTGTGTCAGATCCATGTCATGTACGTCATGTCTTAAAGTGACAGCAGCCAAATAAACCTGCTGCTGTCTGTGCCATTAATGTTAATCAAAGAACAAAAGAAAAAAAGAAAATCACTCACTGCTCTTCACTGAATATGTTTTGTAGCTTTAATAAGGGATTCATCTAAATTAAATGTATAATTTATGCTGTGAAGACTTTGCAGTGTTTGATTATTACATTTCTGTATATTTATCTGTTAGCCCTACCTGACAATTTTAAAGCACTTTTGACAGCACTATATACCGTTATAGCATATAAATAAATGACAAAAATGAATAATGAATGTATTCATTATTCATTCATTATTTTTTTTACATTTATTTATTAATGTGATTATTTAAAATTAATTAGAAAAATCATTGAAAAATTCATGAAAGTTTGTGGAAAAACTGTATATTTTTATATAGGAGTTACAGAAGATCACGTTAATTACTAATGCTTATACAACCTCTTTTAATTGATTCTTTTTTAGCCATCTTTTTATTCTTTGCAGCCTCTCTGAATTAGTCTTTCAGTGACTCACGTGAATTTGTCTTCCATCTCTGCTCATGTTGACCTTTGCTGAATTTATCGGTAAGAACTCAAACTAGCTTGAAACAGACTTGTATTAATGCTCTGTTTGTTTAGTATCGCGGCTTTCTCAGAATGTTCTTCAGCTTGAACAGTGGTTACATCATCATAGAACTTAATTAATGTCATAATGCACTTGCTTGGCCCGGTTGTGTTGGCCATGTGTAATATGATATAAAGACGTAATTGGTCTCTGCTGTTTTTAGTATTGCTGCGTTTCCCTTTACCCCCTTTGGATGGCGGTTGACAGATTGGTCATTACCTCTCAGAGGGCCCGAATTAGCGCCATGTTTAACGGCACTAACACAATTGAATCCTTTAATGATACCCCAGAGTGCAATGTTCTAGTGTAATGATACTGGACATGCTTTTTTTCTTATACTTTGTCCCTCTTTCTCTCTCTCTCTGTCCTAGTCTAATGCATTGTTGTCCTAGATAGTATCTCACATTTTGATGATGGGCTGCATTAGCTGCTTAAACACATCTGACTTGTCTATAACACACTGTCTGTTCCTGTTCCACTTGAAGTAATTGATCAAACACTCAAAGGGAAGTGCAAGTATCAATATTGATTAGGCCTGTCGGTCTATTAAAATATTTAATTGTGATTGATCTCATAATGTGTTTTTGTTGTAGTTAACTCATTAACACATTCATTTACCTTACTAACCATTTTTGAGTAATTATTATGGCAATTTGTGTGGATGACACTTATAGCAGAATATATCTAGACAAGAGGTACTTTGACGCAACAGTGCTCGTCTCACTCAAACAAACCAATTCTCAAACTACAGTACATGAAAATGCATGGATAATGCAAACAATTGGCAATAATTCAATAATAAACAGTAATTTCCCCACACTTTATGGACGTAATCTTGCATGCAAATATGTTTTTTTTAGTCTTCTGCTGGTGATTGCATAAACATTTCTATGAATGACGGTGTTCAACTTGTGGGTGATATTTAACATATTTAGTTTGGATTATAATTTACATTTCTTCCATACATAGTATTCAAATGATTTTTGTTAAATGTGTCATATGGGTTAGAGTTATCAATAAATGATTTCAGTTTTTTAGAAATAATACAGAACAGAATAAAACCATTGGTAAAATAAATGCATCTAAATAAATAAATATAAATTTTACAATTTTAATAAACGCATTCAACATATTTAATTCATTATATGAATAACACATAAACTATTAATGTGATAAAAATTAATACATTAATACAATTGTGTCGCTTATGTTCTTTAAATCAAGGTTAAATCTGTTTTTCTTTTCCCATTTGAAAGCAGTGGTATGGAAATCTTAATAGAAAGAACAGCACAAATGTGAGATATCCCATCTTTCATTCGAATCAAGCTCTTGCTTTCACTACAGAATAGAACGATCGTAATGTGACCCATGCAATTGGCATACAATATCAAATGAAACGCTCGCTTACTTCACTCAATAAATAAATAAATCACTTTGTATCGCAATAGCCTGTTTAAGGCAACAGATAAAGAATTGTGATGTTTCGTGACTCAGTATTGTGATAATATCGATCTACAAAATCCATGCTGATTACAACCCATAAAACAAGAGAAATAGAGCTCATGCGCTGGATTGTTTGTATAGACTTCAAGAAGCAGGAAAGTGTGCAAAATCTATTATGATTAGCTGGGATCAACAAACTATCCACTCTATCTTAGGCATTTAATGCCTGGTTCTCCATGTCTCTCTGGACCGTTCCCTCTACATTGAAGAGCTTCAGGGCACGCATTTATGTGCTTAATGTAAGCTATCCCAAAAAAAACATCCACACCACCAGCAACCCTGAAATGTTCCTATTTTGTGTTTGGCCATGTCTGAGGCATAAACATCTCTTATTTATATGATTGGAGCCAGGCTTATGTTTCTCAGTCTGGAGGTTTTGAGCTGGATGTGAATAAACCTGAGCTAAACCGCAACGGCTGGGGCTCAGTAAGGTAACTCCTGTCCCCTGCCAGGAGTGGCCAGGGCGCGGGGCTTCTGATGTCCGGCCTAATTGGTTAAGCATTCAGTACAAGTCGTGTCGCCGTGATCGGATTTCGACACGGGCACCGATCCTATCCTGATCAGCTCCACATGGTCTTTGTCTTGACAGCGCCACGGCAATCTTCCCATCTGCTTTTCATTTTCCATCCTTCCGTATCACTGCTATCTTTTTCATGGGGACATTCTTATATTTTTAGCCCCCTGAATGATTAAATGAAATGTTATATGCTGTCAATAGACTGCAGCACAGCATGATAGAAAGTGGTTCGTGCATACGTTCGAAAATTGAATCCTTTCATTTTTATGAGTTTTTTTTTCCCACCTCCGCAAGATTTTCCAGTTTCCCAGGTTACACCAGCCTCCTGCACTGTACGGGGCGCATCAGAAGGGGAAAAAAGCCTTTGTCTGAGGTTGAGCTAGCCGAGTCAACAGCTAATTTCCCTTGATGGCAGGTAGTATACGTCAGCCATGCTCTTTTACTTTTTTATTTCATAATACATGTATTGATTTTGCTGCGAATGCCCCGCATCACAGGACGAGCCATATAGTCTCTACATGCCTGCTTGTTTGATCAGGCCCAGGGAGGTAATGCGTACAGTGCCAAGGTGTTCTACAATACCTGGAGGAAGCTGTCCGTTAGCATCCTGTTCATCTCAATGGCAGTTGCTCAACCGGCTCAAGACCCCCCAGAAGTTTTATCCATTTGCTTCAATAGCCAAAAGAAATATATATATATATATATATATATATATATATATATATATATATATATATATATATATATATATATATATATATATATATATATATATTCTTTTGTATTATATAAACTATATTACGTACATATTGGCTTTCAAAGATAGATATTGATTACAGTGGTCAACAGAAAGAAAGATTCAAATTTGGTGTCTCTCTGTTGTATTAGAACCATTTGAATAACTAAAATGTATGTTTACATGTGTACACTCTTTACATAATTTCTTACAGTATTTTAGAGCCAAATTGCTATTGTCCAAATAAATGTGTTTTTATTGTATATGGTAAATTCTGTAAACTTCAGTTTTTACTGTAGCAATTTGTAAAATTATGGAAAATAATGTAACGACCTAGTGCCTGAGAAACGCAGTTACTATCTGCATTTCCATATGCCAGGGACATTGGTATAGCAATGGCAATATGCAAAATGACAACATCGCAACCCTGTAGTTTCATTCTAAGAGAGAAACTTTTTGAGAAGGTGTTTGATGGTCTCTGTGGTGCAGGACTCTGATAGACTTTTTCAATAATGCCTAACTGCAACAGCTAGCACTCCACAGTGAAGATAAAGCCAGTAAAGGTTATCCATCTATCATCACACACACATTGATAGGGCTGCACAGTGGGGCTGAATGCTGTTGTGCGAAGGACCACAGGGCCTGAGGAAGACCCACTGCGGTTAGCTCTTACTGTACTGTATTCTCCAGGAAAGCTTTGAGATACTGATATCCCACTATGGCTGGTGCTTAGACACACGGTCCCTGGAGTAGGCACCATTATACATGACCACATGTCGCAGCATTTGGTTTTAACCAAACAATAAAGCTTGTCTTTTACCTTAAGATGTCACACGCCGAGATTTCCACTCCGCTTAATGTCGCTACGGGTACTCGCCGATGAACGCCAAATTCAATTAAATGACTTTCATCACTGGAGCAGAGTTTACTGTTTGTTTTAATTGTTGTTCACTCACTTAAGGCCCACATGCTTTTGACACATTCATGTTTTTAGACTGAGGTCATAGCAAGGTTGGGTTGAATCCAAGAGTTACCATGCACATCAATGTAAGGTCTACTGGCAATTTTTCCACACACTTGTAAACCTAGCTTCCTTAGGATAATGGCTCGCAACCTCTTTTTTAAAGCATTGATGTGATATATCTGTGAAAGGAGAGTGCTAGTTTACAGCTTATTCACATTTTTTTTTTTTTACATCCACACATGCCAACAAAAAATGTGAGTGACTCTTCAGTATCTACCGGCATATTCCTCATTCAGACAAGTGTGCTTGATGTCTGAAATAAAAAATAAAGTGTGATTTAAACAACCATTTGTCAGCACACCTGGAGTACACACACACACACACACACACACACACACACACACACACACACACACACACACACACACACACACACACACACACACACACACACATACACACACACACACACACACACTGGGTTTACTTTGCTTATGTTATGTTTGCACATTTCCATTCTTGGATGATATTAGCAAACGCATTATGGGTATTTCCAGACCGTAACATGACTGATACTATGTTCTTATTTTTTAATTCATGTATTTATTTACAGTGAAGTGATGTTTTGTTCTTCTTAGTGGGTAGATAGCAATATGCATTGCCCATCTCAGAACCTTTCTATTTTATATGGATATATTGTCGTCATTGAGACGACTGTCAAGTGCTACTTGTCAAAGTAGACACTTCACACTTCAGTAAAGCCCAAGTATCCTTTACACAGTCTGAAGATGGGTGTTGCTATTCACACAATTCACTGCTTACCTCTGTGTGTGTGCTTGTTTCTGCATGCATTCACTTGTGTTTTTAGCTGTTTTAACAGCATATCAGCGTCTTGCTCTGACAAATCTTTTTAAGCTCTTGGCCCAGATGTCATGAGGCTCTGCCAAACTGTACGAATCCTCCATAACTCTGTTTGATTAGTTGCATTGCTGCTTATCTCCATGAATAATCAACATAACATGAGAAATCACCTTACACCAGACATACAGCATGACAACATTCAAAGTAATAGTTCACACTAAATATTTAAATAATAGTCTTTATGTACTTATCCCCTTGTTGTTCCAACTTTATGTAAATGTATTTTCTACACAGCACAAATATTTGAATTAGAATAAGCTATTCAGGTGTTAAATGGATGTTATATGGGAAATGTTACAGTAACACTGTGACCATGTCTGTCTAGCTGCAAATATGACAAAAAACACTATAAAATTACCATAAAAGTAACTTCTGCATTTTATCTTCTGAAGCTTTTTGCTAGCTTTTTTGAGGAACAGAGCACATTAAGTCAATATTCACTGATATCCTTGCCCTCCAGCTTTAACTACTCCAAAAACTATTCCATTTTTGAACAATGTTTTTTGTATGTTTGTTGGTTTAAAGAATATCACGTAGATCAAATGGATACAACAAAATAAGTCTTTTAGTTCCCTCAACCTCTAATCTGTTTATTAAATTCTTACAATATTGACAGGATAAACAATTGGACAAAAATGGCTATTATTGAGATTACAAAAGAAAGCTTCTCATTTTGACTCCAACTTCCCTTTTTGCTTGTCATTCACTTGATTCCACTATTTTTCAAAAGGTAGGGACTTTCTAAATAGTATAAAGAGTCTATAATTGGCTATTTATCTGTAAAATGGTAGCTTTTAAAATATACCACATTAAAAATAATTGATATGTTCACACACAGCTAGTTTGGATGTAAAAGACTTTAGTAAACAAGTTGTATGAGCTATTTTTATTATGTTATTTTATGTATTATTATTATTTTCATTTTTAACGTTAAACAACCGTGATCATATTATTTTAAATGGCTCATAGTTTGTTCCACAGAACAGAGGAAAAAGTCATTTGTGTTTTGCACAACTTCAAGGTCGGTAAATAATGACAGATATTTTTTGGTGAACTTCTAGTTCAGTGATCATTTGGGAAGTACCAAGCAGTTTGATTCAAGGGCAAGAAAATTGTGTTGCGTTTCCTCTGTCTGTGCAGGCTTACATTTGATTCCGTTTACAGCCAGAAGTTTAACAATTATCAAACATTGTTCTTCAGCACTTTAAACATATGCTCACAATATACTCCCACACGATTCCGTTTTTCCGAATCCGTCTGGGAGTATCTGTGACCTAGCTGAAAGCAACCCATCCCAGCACTTCCACATGTGTCAGCGCACTTTTTTTCCAAGTGCTAGAGGATTCGTGCGTCTGAGATTTAAAGGTCTTAAACATGTTAAACAGGTCATTCTAAGCTTAAATAAATACTGCTAGGAATACACGTATGCCCCTCTCAGTCTATGGTTCTACAACTTTCTGGCACTAACCTAGTGAAATCTATTTTGTGACACCCCAGAAGTGTTGTCCCATTTATCCAGTAGGTTGTATGAAAGTGTGTTCGAGAGCCTGGAGTGTTGCTCAGCGTGGAATGATTTTGGTTGTAACTTGAGGTGTTTAGTCAGTGCACATAATCTTGGTGTTTAACTGGACAGGTACACATGTATAAATCAACTGGACGTTTACAGCTCCGTTTCCAGAACCAGAAGACTACAGTGTGCGTTCCATCAGTGGCTTTAGCTGTAAGTGAGGATGGCATTATGCTTCTTGTTATCCTGTAAAAAAGAGCCCTCTAGGGCTGATTCTACATCAGATTGACTCCGATTAGGAATGATTGTAAGATTAGCATACTGACCGGTACGGCAGACCCTGGATCAGCCATTTGGTTGTTCCGCCCCTTAATGAAAAATCTGTTTCTTCTCAGCGCCGTATTCTTCAGTAGTTTGAGTCGAGCACTTAGTTCTGATGATTCAATTTAGTCTTCCAGAGAGCAGAAATCACACAGGAACAATAAGCGCCACCAAACCAAGTTCTTCAGAGAATAATTGTATCCTTCAAGTCTCAAACTTATTGATTATTTGTGTCCTGTGAAAATGACTCAAAGGTGGAAAAGGGGTGTTCAACTTATCAAAGTTTCTTGTCATTACGAGCATGGATCCGAGCAGGATGTGCAGCCGTTTCAAATCAACCTAGAACGACGTGTGCTGATGAGCAATTAGAAATTGGTTTACATCATTGCAATCATCAGCCATTATCATAATCAACTTCAGAGTGAAGAGAGCCCTTTACCAACACCATCCTGACCCACAAAATAGCACTCGCTCTCACTACGAGAGGAGACGTGCCCGTGTTTGAGTAAGAATTCCAAAAATCTACCCTTCTAGTCCATCTAGTCCACCCTTCTCTTCTACATAACGCCTTCGCAAAACCCCCATGAGCTGCCCACATCACTGACAGCACAGTAAATGAATACAGCGTTTTATGCTCGACTGTACTGCATTATTTACTGTCTCCTTGGGTCGTCCTGTTTAAAGTGTGATGTGGTTAAATTCTGTATGACACTGAGGCGTTGAGACACGCTCCTTTCAACCTTCTGCTCTGGGGTCAAGTTTCCATTCTGGAGCATCAGTCACGCTTGCTTCATCCTGGTGGCCATATTAGAGTTACATCAGTCTCAATGGCCCCTCGTTTCGACGCAATGGCTGCTCCATGGGAAATTAAAGCTTAATTAAACATGCATGGCAACGAGACACCATTGTGCTACAATATTTGACTGTCTGTGACCTGACAGATTCATTATCTGAGAGAGTTTCTCATTTTTATGACACGCTCCTCTGTGGACGTACAGGCTCTGATAAGATCTTGGTCTGTCTGCTTAATGGTCCAGACAACATGCTGCCTGCCTGCAACAACAATATGCATTCACTGTTTATCTCATTTACAGTTTGCAAAATGGAGAGGTGGTTTAATTGAGTTTGAGCGGTTTGATGTGGACTGGGAGATAAGTGTGTGTGTGTGTGTGTGTGTGTGTGTGTGTGTGTGTGTGTGTGTGTGTGTGTGTGTGTTGTGTTTGTGTGTGTGTGTGTGTGTGTGTGTGTGTGTGTTGTGTGTGTGTGTGTGTGTGTGTGTGTGTGTGTGTGTGTGTGTGTGTGTGTGTGTGTGTGTGTGTGTGTGTGTGTGTGTGAGAGAGAGAGAGAGAGAGAGAGAGAGAGAGAGAGAGAGAGAGAGAGAGAGAGAGAGAGAGAGAGAGAGAGGAACATCTGAGAAAAGCTCCATATAGATGTGTTTGACTTAGGTTGGCAGTTAGCCATGCACGTTGTGGCAGTTTTGGCTTTGAGCAACATGAGCTGTGTATATGCAAACACACAAACACAGTTTTGCTATTTGATTCTCGTGTACTTGCCCACATACAAAAGGTCATGCTGTAATGCTAGTGTGGTTTGATATACATGCAAACATATGCAAATATAGAACTGCTCTCTTCTAAATAAAGTGCTTGCTAATCTTGTTTTCACAAAGCTTTGTTCAATGTTAAATGCAATAAAAACAGTAATATTGTACAATTACTGTATATATTTTAAAATATTTGCATTACTGTGATGGCAATACAGAGAATCTTACTGATCCCAACCTTCTGAGCAGTATTATATAAACTTAATTAGTATTATTATTATTATTCATTAGATTAAAAGAAAATGCAAGACATTTTTCCTATGACATTTTTTCCTAATAACATCATATTCTTGTGTCTCCTTATGGCTCTCTAAGGGGATTTTATTTGTCCGCCATGGCAATTTTGTTTTGTCCTCCATGCAAAAAAATGTAAATTCAACCTCCTGTAATTCAAAGTATTGTTTATGTCTGTAGTCCAGATTGTGCAGCCCGGGGGTGAGTTACTGTAAGTGCCAAAGTTTCATACTTACGGTTAGGGATTTGTTCAAAACCTTAAACCAAAGTATAACCAAGATTATTTCCATTAGTCAGCACCACTAATACTTGTAAGGTCTGTTTTAAATAAAGGTAATCACCCTAATAAACTCATGTCCTCTGATCTGATAATAACATGCGTAAAGACTTAAATACATTGACAGCCTACAGCACTGATACTGTATTGAAAAGGATTTGGATGTTCGCTGGGCAAAGGTAGTTAGTGTTGTCATTGGGATTATCTTAATACTCAATAAACCAACAACAGGAAGATTAGCGTGACTGACACACCGCATATGTTTATAATGAGGGGATTTGCACCTTGGCTATTGTTTGCTTGTCAGGAGAGCGATTAAACACCACAGGCACAGAGACGATATGATGGCCTGTCTCTGCAGACAAAGCCAAGTGTATTTTGCTAACTCAGGTTTAGCACAGTCTGCGTAAAATAGGGGGCCTCCTTCATGATGACATTTACTCTAGTCTGGGTGGAGAACAACATTTGTCAGCAAATATAAGACCCCTTTATGCACTACACATCATTATTATCATTATTAATACTTTGAATGTGCAAATTTGCCCTCTTAGTTGTCGGCAAATTTCGAAAAAGTACTTTGAAGGATGAGTGTCATGTTTACTAATTGCGGTGTGTCAATATGCTATTAACTCTGTGTCGGTGCCAAAGAGCTGTTTGGATAAACTTAAATGGAATCATCTACTCACTAATCATGAGTGGCTGTTTGGTGTTAAATGCCGGTTTGAAAATGAGTCGCTAACTGCGAGTAGCATTTTTCACTCTGAGGGGCACTGTTCCCACTTATAGACGTAACAGTTCCCACTGATTTGCACTGCACACGTCTGTCATTCTATTGTTGTGCAGCGGTCTGATAGTGAGTTTCAAGTGGATCACGCGGTGAAGAGAATTTTTTCGATGTGTATCAAATGGATGTCTTTCATCAACACTCGACAGGTGCTGTAGATTGTGTTTAATACAGACATATGCAAAATTGAGTGATAAAAGCAAGGTGCTCATAAAAGGTATCACGCTCGACAAGCAGTAAGCAGCCTTGTGCTTTAGACCTCAGATTTATTTTTTTTAAGAGAATTTCATTCCTTGTGGATCAACAGCATCCCCATGATGTAAATGCCCTAATGGTCAAGGCCAAGTCTAAGTCAAGTCTAAGTATTTTGTCACAAGTCCAAGTTATGTCTCAAAACCCTTTTCTTAATAATTTTCTGTTTGGACAGTTTTTTTAAAGGCCATATTTCTAGGGATTTCCTTGATTAAGTCATACTTCATATTCATATTCATTCTTTATTGTCCTCAATGGAGGAAATTTGTTTCATACTTATCTAAACAAAGTATTATATATGCCTATATGTGATGCGATCTGGGAAAACCCGTCGGATGTCGCGGTTGTACATTTTCAGTAAAGTCTAAAAATAGATTGAATGTCAGTTTATTGTCAAATTTGGGTTTTCAATAAATTATTATTCTATAACATCTTGTTTATCATCTCTGAGTATATCTAGTGAAAATTCACTAGATTAGTGCAGAAAAATAGCGATTTATAGTGGCAAGCTGAAAAGACGTGTCTTTCTCTTTACGAACACGCGCGGAGCGGAGGTGCAAAAAAAACAGCAACAACGGCTATTTAGTTCTCCTTCTCTTAACACTACAAAGACAGTTTCTCCTATCAAAATAAACCACATAACAGGATAAAGGTCCCGCCAGTCCTGTGTAAACTACAACGGCACGCAAGTTTTTATTTATTTATTTTTATCCAGCGTTATGTGATGCGGAGCACAAGAGAACAACAGAGTCTGAAGCTGCTCGTTTAAAAGACCTTGCTCGCCTCTCAATCGCCCAATTTCAAAACGGTTTTCACAGGATGAATTTTGAGTTTGTAAGCTTTCGAATGATACCTAATCTATGATGATTACTAAAATATGTGATATGAAAAAAAGGCAATAAAAAAAGAGCGCCCGTCGTCCCGCTAGCAGGACGTGACAGTTATTTAAACCTGTTTTTCTCAAAATTCCATTTCTGAAAATCACATCGATCAGCCGACTTCAGATAACCATAACTTTTGTTACAGACAAACTATAAAAGAAATAAAAACAGATTTGGAAAGGGCTTGAACCAAGCTTTAATATGATCGCAAAACCTGTAATATGTCAAATTTCACCATGTGGTGGGTTTTCCCAGATCGCATCACATATTTATATCACTATGTAAACATCAGCTGTGTGCTCTAACAGGTCTTTTTTTCTGATTCAGATAAAGACTCTCTGTGTTTCCTTAATGTTCTTAATAGTAAATGAAACTATAAAAAGTTTGACGGCACTTTCTCACTGTATCCTAAGGGCAGGAATGCTCTTTTTAACACCGTGGAATTTTCACAAACTTCCCTTGCTCTCTCCCTGTAGAGCAGAGGCCTATAGAGTGGATGACTTTATTAAAAAGCCACTAGAGGACTGGGTTAATCCCGTTGCCTCAGGAGATGTACCGCACCTGGTTACCCTTCAGTATTCGAGGGAATGTATGCTAACCATAGCTAACATTTCCTCCCTCTATGCACACACACACACGCTGGCCTATGTACACACAGTTCGACACAGTCAGCGGAGTCAGTTTGCAAAGAAGGATCAGATTATTTCCTGTTTCCATCCGACATGTTGTCAATTACGGCCCGGCGCCCAGCCTAACGGGACACTTTAGCGTTACCAGCAAATGACCTTACACTGTTCAAACAATTAGCCCAAAGAAAACATTGTCCTCATTGATTTATCGGTCGTCCTAAAGGAGAATTCTCCAAGAGAGATAGGAATGCCTCTCCGATCATGCTGCCGCCATCATCTGGAAGTCTTTCTGCATAGGGTTCACAGGAGAGCCACAATGGTGACAGGTCTATTTAGCACAGAACTCACCATCAACCGCCAACTAGCACTTACTAAAGGATGTGTGTTTACAATCAACAGGGCTGTGATTCTTTTATGATAGTGATTTCTATCTTGGAATCTGAGAGAGAGAGAGAGAGAACAAAAGTTCACTGGCAGTGAATAAAAGTCTAAACATCCTCTGTGCTAGAAGACTGTATATCTTCAAGGATAATGCTTTTTATCTGTAGCAGTTAGGGTTCCTTCCCAGAGCCATGAACTTTGTTCCACCCATGTGTTTGTGCGCTGTTCCCAGCTCTCATGGCCAGAACCCTGGACCCCCACCTTCTAATGCATACCATTTTCCACACAAAGGCTGTTTTTCTGCACCGATACTTTCGTCTTTTGAACTTTTTTTAAAAGCACCTTACTGATCGATCAGCATCATTTTTACTCAGAAAGAAAAGAAAAGAGAGGAGACATAGAGTGTGAAAGAAAAAGTGTCTGTACTCATCTTGTGACAAAGTACTCCAAGCATCTTACATGGTGTTAATCAACACGGCCATAGAGCTGGCTGTCACTCACAAAAACCATGAGACGAGCCAATCAATATCAGCGCCCAGCACTGCTTTCAGCGGCTGAGCTCAACTTTTGTAACTGTTACTGCAATGATCGCGTTGACCAGGGAGCCCCGCTCATTGGCCTGGCACATTCACCCTAATTTCACAGTTAAACGAATGTCCAATCTTACTACCATAAAGCCAGTCAGACCCCAGAGACATGTGCTCAACAGTATAGCTCAGTCAGATCTCAAACATTCCACCATTTCCACCAGCAAACAATGAATCAGATTATTTATCTCTGTCTACCGATAAGCAAAGATACCAAGCAGTAATAAAAGACTGCAAATCACTAGCCGTCAACTAAAGTGTTTGTTTTCCTGCACGTGTGTAGTTTCATCTTCACTGGATCTAGTCCTTGCTGCGGGCCATGCCAAATTAAAGTGACAACATCATTGGCTTTGATTCTGCAAGTTTGATATGTGGTGATTTTCATGTTCCTTGGGGCGTTTTTTGTGATATTGTTCCTGTTTTATCTGCATTTGAGGCTCTGATGTTCTGTTGCTTAATTTCAAAGCTTTTTTAAATGTCAATGGGAGTGTGTGTGCGTGTGCGTGTGCATGTGTGTTTGTTGTGTGTTACAAACCTGAGCTTGACTTTGTTTTTTGAGCGGCAGCTGACAAATTATTTCTACGCGCACACACCATATGACGTCACACTCTGCGCGTATATGTTTAAAAAAAAACATAATTTAACTTGTAAATACTCCTAACACTTTTTAAATAGCCCACTTAAAGTGTTTATTACAAATAAATGATTAAATGCTTAAAATTAATAAATGTAAATGAACAAATATTTGCGTTACATTTACAATCCTGTGAAAACAGGGGGTTCTGCAGCACCCTCAGCACCCCCACTTCCTGTGTTCCCTAGTGAACACCCCTAAAACGGATATGAAAAATCTAGTCATTGATTTCTCATTTCCAGCATCTTAAAAATGCAAATGAAACATCCAAATCATTTTGCAGAGTTGCACTGGTCCTTTAACACAATACCCACAGACACCCTGTGGTGATTAGCACTGCATTCGGCTCTCCCATCCATCCATGTTGGAAACAGCCCGGTTGTGTCGGCAGCAAGGTCCAGGTTTGAAGGCGCAGCACTCTGAATGTGTGGATTTGTCAGAGTTTAATGAGAGTCCTCCCTGTGCTCTACTTCAGCCTCCTGTGCTGTTGACATTTGTCCACCCACCTGTGTCTGGGCTTTAATGACCCTTTGCATGTCAAGCAAGTGATTTCCACTTGCGCGGAGGCATACGCTGGACATTTTGTCAAGAATTGTGACCTCAAAGTGGATTGAGTCTTCACGTTTTATATTTAGGTGTGAAATGCAAGCCAGGTGTCTCCTCTCAGACTGTCTTTGGTGTGTGTGTGACTCTGTGTTGGTGGATGCGGGGATCTTTGACATTGTTCTTTCATACTAGCTGATTTTAGTTTCCAACATTTTGTTTTTCCAGTCCCTTTGCAATGGTTTTGGATATGACTAAGGCATGTCAGGCAAGAGTCATGTTTTCCATTATGCTTAGTTGATGGAGTGACTGAGCTTGCCCTCCACCCCGAAATAATGGGCCAGTCATCTAGTTCTCTCTTTCACTCTGCATTCTTCTAGCTTGCACACTGTTTCACAGTTTATTTTGTTAATACAGATAAGCCTTTAAGGAGCATGTTCCCTAGTGATCAGAATGCCAGTCTTCATTTCCTACATACACATTGAGAATGCAAAATCGCCTCACAAAAAGCAACCATATTGATCACTGTATACACACACTGGAAAATCACACTCGCACAGGCTCATTATTTCTGGATACTGTTGTCATTGTCTGGGAAATGAGTTTTAAGTATCTGTACACTTCAAATAATTGCAAATAGCTTGTGATTTGTGTCTCACCTTATTTGCTCTAATGTAACACATCTCTTTCACACTGTTTGTGATCCACTTTAATCTACATGAATCTGTGCGTAGGATTCCGTGGATGCCATGCTTCACTTGGAGTCAATGTTGATTGGACAAGAGACTCTAAATGAAACACAACGTCCAATATGGATGATGTGCCTCACTAGAAGTCTTTCAACACCTCTGTAATGGAATGTTTGTTCTTCCTGAAATATTATAATTGGGTTATTTCCTAAATTAAGAGGGCAAAACTTTGCAACAGATGGCCAACAATTTAAATAGACATATTCTTAATAAATAAATAATAATAACAGTGCACAGATAGTTTTGAGATAGACACAGTTAATTGTAGTCTGACAACTGCATTTATTTTGACGTTCTTAATTGTTTCTTGCATATTCCCATTTCTAAATATTATAAAATACAGTTATGAGCCTGGCCAATTATTTTCAAGTAATTTCACTGTTTAGTCAGTGAGGGTTTAAGGGTTTAGGGTTTAAGAAACTGCAAAAAGTAGAGATTTTGCTAGATAATTTGCCATTGATAAGTGATGTGTGGTTCCCTACCCCTGTAAAGCAATGGCCCCCAGTGGGGTGTGTTTGTCTATTCTATTTATTTTTTTGTTAGTCTTTCCTCACGTTTAAAACCAGTTAATATTCTGAAATCTAAATGTGTGTATTATGTAGTGTACTATAAATACTGTATACTAAAAATTAAGGCATGTGCGTGCGCGTGTGTGTGTGTGTGTGTGCGCGGTGTGTGTGTGTGTGTGTGGTGTGTGTGTGTGTGTGTGTGTGTGTGTGTGTGTGTGTGTGTGTGTGTGTGTGTGTGTGTGTGTGTGTGTGTGTGTGTGTGTGTGTGTGTGTGTGTGTGTGTGTGTGTGTGTGTGTGTGTGTGATTTAGAGCAGCACTCTGCCTTTGAGTTATGACTCTAGATTTGTGTCATCTGTGTATATTCTGTCTGTGTGTTTACTAGGGGAATGTTTCATTCTCTGAGGCTACCACACAGACCAAATTAGCTCTGTGTATCTTGTGGCATTCAACTTAATAAATAGGAAGGAAAACACATTTATAGTCATCATTGTCCCAAGTTCTGGTTTACATAAAATGTCATACAAAAGAGACACTGTTTTGAGCTGGTTAACCCAAGCATCTGTTTCATGTTGTCCACTGACTGAGTATGGTTTAATATCAGTTGTCATTCAATATGGCTTTTGCACCGTCATATGACCGAATCTCACGAAACCTGGCAATAAAATGTCCAGTTCATATTTCAGTCCAAATTTAAAATAATCCAAAATTATGGAAAATAGAATAAAGGAGAGGAAAACATTTAGTATAGCTTGTTTTTGGTAACATTATTATTCATTACAACTAGGCAGTTTTGCTTCATTTGTTCTTCTCTAATTCCAAAAATGTCATTCACATTATGGTACTGTGAGTAGGCTAAACTGATACATAAATGAATGAAAGTAAATAGTAGTATTTTTTGTCTTGCCTGATTTATGCTGATTTTGATTTTAATTACAAGTTAATAATTACAACAACAAAAAAGCACAAAAATAAATCAGATGCAATATTGTAATTATTTATATTGAAAAGATATAACTCAAAAGTATATCACATCAAAGTAATTCACTTATATTTATAATATATAGGCCTAGTATAAAATGTATGTTTTTGTGAGATTCACACATATTCAGTGCTGTACTCAGTTGAGGGCTGCTTGTAATTGGCTTGTTTCAAAGCACGCATCTTTAGGCGCTCTCTCTCTCTTTCTCTCTCTCCTCTTGTTATACAGAATTAGACTCCCTCCCTATTCTATTATAATCAGGAACCCTCTTTCTCAGTAGTTTGTTTACAGTCCATTGTGCTAAATTGCTTTTATTTGTTTCAGTGTGTGAGAGCACATGACTTTGCACGTTGAAAAACATTTTGAATTAACGGAAAGGCTTGTGATGGTAAAGTGTTCAAATGTTAACTGTAAATTGTGCTCTTTTGTTTGGCCGCAGCTAAATCATTTAGCAATTACCCAGTTTGCATATGATAGAAATCATGCACTGAGGCCAGTAATTTATCGCGCGTTCTCTCTGTTTGTCTTTCGCTCTCACGTATCATCCCCCTTTCTTCTGCCTATTTGTTGTCTCTCATATGCATATGTACTCCAGTGTGTACAAAAGTGCTTACCGTTGAGATATTTCAGACGTTCCCTCAGTTTGTGATGCATCACCAGAGCGGGGCGCAGCTGCAGTGCACACTGCACACTATAGTGCCGGAGTGAGACAGGCCTATCCATCACTCTCACACCCTCTGTACATCCAGATGAGATGTACGGTGACACACGCGGTAGTTGTGAGAATGTTTCTTCCTGCCTCTAGCTCCAAATAGGCCTCGTGTAAAGTGAGACTGAGTGAATAGGTGACGGTAGCCTCTGCGCGTTCAGGTTACCCTGTGTTTGTGTGTCCAGTACTGGATGTATGGGGGGATTTAGTCAGGTCGCACACACCCGCTCCATCTTACTGTCAGCTTGACCTCCCAGCTGTGTCCTATCACATCCCTTGCTGTGGCCGTTAAAGTGTGTGTGTGTGTGTGTGTTAGCAGAATCGTGCTTCTCTAGTTAGCGGTAGAAAATTAAATCTGCCTCAATTCACTAAATGCTGGTATTAGTTCAGAACACTTCAGAGAAACACACATACGCTCTGTTCCAAAAACCTAGTGAGCTGCATCCTTATAGGCACACTTCCAACCCGAAGGCTGTTTCGAAGGAAAGGCATGTTCATTTTAAGGCAGCTTCACGTGTTCTTGACTGAGAAAGAACTGCAGCAAGCTCACCGGGGAAAAAAATCCAAGATGGCTGACAAAGAAGGAGAAATGTTGATTATAAATATAAATAAAAACCGAAAGAATGTTTAAACACATTTTTTACTGACTATTTTTACTCCAAATGTGTGTCTGGTATACATATTAATACCTACTTGAACATGTCATTCTTGTCACATCGTCTGTGTTGAAATCAATTGTGAATTGAGTGACAACACAGAGTTGTCGCCCATTTAGAGCATTTCAGATCACTCACTTGTTAGGGTTTTGTTCCACAGAAGGATAGGCAGCAAGGCAGCTCACTAGGTTTTGTAGCAGAGCTATTGTTGGATGTACATGACAGCATGTGGTAGACAAAGAGAGACAAAGAGAAATACAGAGTAGACGGCTTCAGGACCAGAATAATGTCCAATGGATCTGTTCTGAATCTGCTGTATGCTGATGTTAATATTCCAGCAGAACTGTAAAGCATTTTTGTACAGGGAGGCTTTGCTGCTGCTCAAAGCAAAGCATAATGGAAAGCTAAAACATAACCTGTCACGTCAGTCCATTTGAGTTCAGGTCGACTACCTGGTGACCAATAGCTAAGAAATTGTTGCAGTCATTCAAATGCAATTTTTTTTTCTTTGATGACAGTATTAGAACTTTTTTTTTTTAATAGAAAAAATAGCTGTAATAATGAATAATTCATATGATTAATTTCTTAATTCAATAGTCTATAAATACATTATACTATAAATGTATAAGGGTATAATGCATACAAATGTAAATGTATAGAAATTATTATGATTCAAAATAAATCAATAATCTGTATTGGCACTTATACATCATTCAAATGTACACAAGATGCTAATAATAATTTATTACTTTTTTTAACTTGCGTTATATATAATTTAAATACATTGTAGCATAATTTAATATAATTCCATTTGATTTAAATTATTATTTGATTAACTGTATAATTAGAATTTTATCCAATTAATATTTCAAATATTATGTGCATTGATTTTTTAAACTACATTTAACATTTTACTAATGTTAAATGTCACAGCTGTAATATTCTTTAGTATTGTATCATAAGTGCAAGTATTGCATAGTATTTATCTTTATTTTACAATAAAAAAAGTGAAAAATGGAGCAAGTGTGTTTGCAGAAGTGCATCATGGACTTGGTGTGTTTTCCTGTCTTTTACTGAGTGCAGCCTATCACAATATTATGTGTCGTTTTTCTCTCTTTTACACACACACTTTGTCTCCAGATAAATCCCAAGCCTGCCAGACTCTCTCAGTTTAACTCCAAACCAAGTGTCAACACAAAATCCTTCAGGGACGATTTCTAACACATACACATGCACACATTTCTCCAAACATCACAATACAGAAGAAGCAGCTATTCTCTCATTGTCAAAACGAAGTAAAATCCTCTCTTTCATCCATACGCACCGACCTATAGACAAGAGGCAGCAGGGAGCGAAGGAACGTGAGAGACGGAGCGGCAGAGGAGAAAAGGACTGAAAGGGAGATGGAGATAAAGGGTTCAGTTCGGCGGTTCGGCGGCACACTGCAGGGGTGAGGCATCGTGGACCCAGGAGCCCGGCACTGTCGCTTGAGACGGGCCAGATGTGTCAGGCTCCTGTGTCTGAGAGATTTCCATCTCTTTGGCCCGTGGATCCCAGCCCAGCAGGAGGACTCCCAACCAACTCGCACAAAACAATTCGACTGCTCCCTCTACATTATTCAGCTGGCATAACCCCCAAGAAGATGGCGAGGGAAGGCGCAAATCTACATGTATGAAAGCGAAAAGAGCCCATTTTAGCTCATCGTCGAATAGAAACTGCAAAATGACGCACCACTGTGAAGCACTCCTGCAGATATTTTTATCCATTCTGAATTTTCACACTCGCAAGCCCTCTTATTCTGTCAGAATGTGCCTCTCCTTTATGAGAGAAGTTTTTTATTGTGTGTGTGTGTGTGTGTGTGTGCGTTGTGAATGTGTGTGTGCCCCTGCTATGCTGTGATCTGCCTGTATTGAAATAGCTCTGTATCATGACCTACATTCCTCAGCTGGGGGGCTGACAGGATAGGGTGAAGGTAAAAAAAGAAGACACTCTGATGAGTTGAGCCTGTCTCCAAGTTCGCTTTTGATGTAGTTGGGGGGACACACAATTAAATGACTATAAACTAGACATTATTCTCCATTATTGTCAACACTGCTGTGCTGTCCCTTGCCTTTTCTCTTCTTTTTTTTTTTTTTTTTGCAGCTGCAGCATCTTAATCCACATGTGCCGCATTTGTTGTGTTGTTTGTTTGTTTGTCATGATTATGTAAGGCTCTTAGATGAGGTGAAGGGAATGAGGGCACGACTCAAGGGAGTCGTCTTAGCCCAGGCTTGCCGCCGCCACATCACCCTCTGCTGTCTCAGGCCACAAACATCATAACGGCCAGCTTAGCACTGGCTGCTTATCTGGGAAGTTTCTCTGTCTCCCTCTCGCTCTAGATGTTGATGTATGTAGAGAGCCAGGAGCCTTTGGAGTGTTTGTTTGTAGAAGCGGGATTATTTTCCGTCAGGAATGTCAGTAAGGTGAGTGCTCGGTTTGTTGACGTTTAAGCTTTGCTCGCGGGGTCGGGGCTCCGCCGAACTCAACTCGCCGACTCTGGAGTGTGCGAGCCGCTTGTTTAGATGTTTTCTGTTTTCGGTTGTACAAATCTCTGCTATGAATTTCAGCAAATGTAAATGTAAGATCTCAAATTGGATTTTTATTCTCTGTTCTCATAGCTATGGCAGCAAGTTTCCACCTCAAGCAAGTAAATAAATAAATGAGTAAATAAATAAAATAAACAATAAAGTCTTTCTTGTTATTGTGACTTCACATCTATGAAATCATAATTGTGATTTTCTTTTCATGATCTCAAAATGGTGACTTCTTGATATTTCTCACTGCCTTTATATTACACATTTCTTACTTTATATCTTAACAGTGGAATTTTTTCTATTATTCTGACTTTATAATTCAAAGTTACTTATTTTCCGCAATTGCAAATTTATATCTCACAATTATGAATTTATTTCTTGATATTGCAGCTTTATATCGCACAATACTTTATATTTTAGTTGTGATTTAGTTTTTATTACTGTGAATTTATTTCTTTTTCATAATTGCAACTTTATATCCCATAATTTGACTATTTTATATATTCAACTTTAAATAATATTTCAAAATATTAAACTCACAATTTCCTGTTTTATTTGTGTTTATTTTACTCTGAGGTGGAAAACGTGCTTCAGAAAGTAATGTGGAAAAGTATGACTTAAGCACACCGCACAGTGATGGTAGCAGCATCATGGCGACCTGACAGGCAACTGGCTGATTAAAAATATCCGATGAGCGCGCCCTCAGAGAAGTGAAGAGTGTAGCCCGCAGTGACTGGAAACTGTTGACACCATGTGATACTACGTAATGTGAAGAGACAGGAAGCTGCCTGTGACTCCTGTCATAGGACGAGTATCCCCCTTTGCTATGGGTGTGTGAGTTTGTGTGAATTTAAAATGGATAGATTGTTTTCTCAGGTGCGGGCAATTGTCTTGGCAGGTTTGCCATCTATCACAGGCCAATCCAGCGAGTTCTGCAACACACGTGTGTGACACACCGCGGTGACGTGTAGCTTTAGCATTAAAAGACAAATAAGCATAACAGACCCTTCCCTGGTGAGTGTATTCACCTGCCCATGGTAAATAAACCATGAGCTGTAAACATCACCAAACTATTTTTCCAGCTGCACATTTAAAACCGTATAACTTTTTTGCTCTTTATTAAATTTATCCAAAGAGTAAACATTCAATGCAGTCATAGGGGGAAAAAATCTGTTATTCTGTCTTTGTATGGTTTGAATTTACATATTTACATGTATTTGTCAAAACATAAAATCACAATACATAAAACATTTCTCTTTTTTTTCCCAAAACTGCAGAGGTTTTCTTCTACAATCTGTAGTTTTGAATAGGAGACGTTAATGTTTAAGTAGTTGTTTTGTAAATCATTTTTATAGCGGTCAGTTTTACTGTATTCCTTTGCTATTAACCAAAACCATAAAACACGATTTCCTTTTATGCATACCACACTCTGTCTCCTTTACTGCCTCTTTCTCAGATCGGGCTTGCCGTGCATGCTTTTAATAAAAAATTCTTAGGATGAATGGTATTGGGTAAAAATTTAGCCAAACCACATGTGTTTGCCCTGGGTCCTTATCCAGGACCCTTTCTCATGCTTCATTCTGTTAACAAACCCCATAGAAAGCCCTGGGGGTTTTTGAGCTAACTACAACACTGCTGTAGTACAGCACCAGAGAAGAAAAACACCACTCTCATGCATATTCTTAATGATGTGTCCAAGCCAAATGAGGAGGTGAGCATTAGGTCAGTCGTGGGGGGAAAAGGGCTTTGATAACTCCTTGTGAGACTGTCGCAAGAATGTAAGAACCATAACTGATTTCATTTCACTCCCTGCACTCCTCACCGAGAGTTTGCTTTAAAGCAACATAATGGCTCGTCTGGGCTGATGTGGGCCGCTTTAACAGTTGGGCTGATTTCAATATTAACAAAAGAGCGCCGTATTGCACTGGGAAATCAACACTGCAGCTGCAAATTCCCAGACTCGAGCGTGCTTTTATAGGTTGGACTCCAGGCCTGGAGTAAGGGTGGGAGAGGAAGGGGGAATCAGGCAGAATCACATCACTGTGCCCTGCCGCCCGTACTGAAGTGCTCTGACAATCCATTGACCTGAGAGGGAAACTGTCTGATGTTTGATACATGACTCAGATGATAGACAGACCCAAAAACCAAACAGATATGTCATAATACAATCATTTCCTAAAGACGAACCAGCGATAGATCGCTGTTTCAAGTGTGAATTTGTTTTGTGAGAGGTGGTCGGCACTCGGCTGCTACATGCTGTAGAAGTTGATAATGAGTGCCAAAAGAGGTATTGCAACAACTGGTGCTTGCATTGTGTGTGTCGGCCTGGATTTGCTGTCCTGGTGGGGACCAAATGATGGTAAAATGTGGCCTACCTAATCAGTCGATACCCAGTTTTTCCATGTCGGCCATTTTGTACATCTGCCATTTTGAATTTCGATGCAGAATACTGTAGTTTACATAGACATTAACGTATTGTTGCTAGACTTGGTAGATGTCATTAGCATTTTGCATGAGGGTACACCAAAAGTTTGGGGACAGTTACAAATTACAGTGAAATGATAATAAATAAAAAACTAAAAGCTTTAGATTTTTGCTTATTGTCACAAGACTTGGTTTTGATAGATTCCTGTTGTCATGCATGAAAAATGTGATACCACATATGCCATAGTTGGCCTAACTTGCTGTCCTCCATTGAATTTATTTGAAAACCTACTTTTTTTAAAAGTCATCTTAAGTCCACCAAATTCGCATTAGCATCATCTTCAGACCTTACCAGGCAAATTAAAATATTTCGTATAACGCATCAATGAATTTAGTGACACAATATTAAAATGGGTCTGAGGCTGTGTCTGCAATGCATTAGCATATTTAAAACACATTTTGTGTCAGTCACCACACACTGAGCACATTTGGTCACAGTGCCACCTATTGGTCAAAAGCAATAGGCAATTATGTCACATGACAAGTGATTAATGTGTTATGGTCTTCATTTTGCTTAAAATCATGAATAATTTCGCAGTTTTGCAGTTGGTAGATGTGGCCCTGATAATTGCTGCTTGCAGCTATATTGATTTTTATTATTATTTCAATCTTCTACTACTTCCTGACCACAGAGGCCCAGCTGTGAGTGTTGCCACCTAGTGAACTCGCTAATTATTGTAGTTCGGTACATGCACAGATAACACCAAGTGTGTGCAAAAGTGTAAAAATCTGGCTGAATGGAGCTTGGTCTGCATGGAACTTGTTTATATTTATACAAAATCTGTCACGCACTGTGCGCTAAATGTAGCGGTGAAAAGGAAAACCAAGATATTATTTAGGTATTAGGGTGTAGCTTATATAATTACCTTATAATATAAACATTATATTCAATGGTCCCATGATCTAAAAGTCCCCATGTGGTATAAAAAAACAAGTTAGTGTGTTCTCTGAGCTCTGTATGCTTTTGACCTTACCTGTCAATGACATTATCAGCACACAGCTTAGAGACTTGTCTTTGGTAATATCACACCAGGCAAATGCGTGCTGATTAGTCTCACAACACACACGCTTACACACTCATCAGACCGTAGGGAGCGAGATCCTAATCTGTTTCCTGCGCACTGGGAATGCAGGCGTCATGAAATTGTATATTTTCAAAATATCTGTGACTTGATACCACCGAAAGTATCCAGTAGACGCACCGACCTGGTCCAAGTCTCCACTAAGTCTCTTCCCGACTCTCTGAAGTTACCGTTAGCCCTCTCCAAAAAAAACAAAACAAGAAATATTAATCTATTTCCTTCCACGCTAACTTAAGTGCCCGTGAACTTTCTTCACTTTCACGCTTCTCTGAAACTGCACAATTTGCTTTGTTCTGTGTAATCCTCCATCAAGAAAAGATGACAGGTAAAGACTATAGGAAGGCATCTTGGTTCAGGGGTGAGCAAGTGGCTCTAGACGGTGGAGTTCAGAGAAAACGGGCAACTTTATCTGATAATTGTCTCTAATCCGTATATTATTCTGGGCCGAGAGGCTTTTGTTCAGCTGTCCGTAAGGTTCTGATCTCGCCTCATGTCTGCGTAATTGAAATAACCCTGACCCTGAAAAGCCACTTGATGTGTCCATAAAAAAAAGATGAGAGAGGCTGAACATGTGGGGGGGAAAAAACGATGCGAGAGCAAAGGAAAGCTGAGATGTTTGTCACATTATAAAAGCGTTCTCTTGATGGTCTATATCTCTGAGGCCACAGCCCGTCGCACCTTCTTGTAGGTCAGGAATATTGTCTTCCTCTTAGATGAAGTATTTCTGCACCATGTCTTTTCATGCCTTGCCAGTGCTCTCGTTGTGCCGGCCAAGGTTTTGTCCCCTCTCCCCCAGAAGCCTCAGAGTCACCTCTCTCGTGTACCATTAGAAGTGGATTGTAGAACTGTAATCCCCCCTCCTCCCTGTTTTTTAGGCTCCAGATTGTATATGAGAGTGGTTGAGGGTAACTGGTGTCTGATACTGTAGACAGTAGCCTGCGGCTGAGACCCAACAATCAGGCTATTGTCCAGCATCTGTATGGTTGAAAGTTGCTACCTGGTACTATCAGCGAGAGCAGAGGGTGCGGACAAAAAACGTGTGTTGTCAATGGCTGCTTTGTGAAGGGCCTGTGTTTCCTCCGCCCCCTTCCCCATCCGCTCAATAGAAAGAGAGAGAGAAAGAGCAAAGGACTAAGATCCAGCCAATTAATCACTCTCTCTGATTTTCATCTATTTGGACATCCACCTGAGCAAATGCATTTGACACAGCATCGCCAAATGTGGTGTAAAGGCACAATGCTGTTTAAAAGCTATGATAAAATATGCTGGCTCTGACAAACTTCAGCCGCTAGTATCCACAATGTAATTTTGAATTATTTAATTTGTGTAAATGAAATGCTGCGTTGCTGCAAATGTTGTTGCTGTCATGTGTCTTGTTTTCTGTCAGCCAGCTCAGCTGAAAATCAACAAGTCATAGCCATAAGTAATAACCAAATAGATTATTTGAGAGCATTCCTATAAGGGAAATAATTGGTCTGACAGAGAGGTAAATATTTTATTTAGAATAAAGGAACAAGTTGATGGTGCCGCTATGAGATTCAAAACTCAGAATTTGACAATATGAAGGGAGTGACTGAAATCACTATTTTGTCCTTTCACATTCTAGTAAGTTATAATTTATTTTAAGTGTTTCTTCTGACATGAACAATTTCAATGCAAATTTATATTTTTGTGTTATTTCATCAGTACAACAGAAGCCTATGCTCAGAATTCAAAGCTGAATTTTCAGCAGAATTACTCCAGTCTTCAGTGAACCTTCAGAAATCATTCTAATATGCTGATTTGGTACTTAAGATTAAGTTTAGAAAGTTCGAAAGAAATAGAATTAGAATATTTTGTAACATTATGCATATCTTTACTTTCACTTTTGATCCGTTTACTTTATTTTATAAAAATATTGTTTTAAACATTAATGCTATATTTACTTTGTTTACTTTATTTTTATTTATTGTTGCAAGAAAAAAAATAACTCAATTATTCACTTGGAAAATGCATCAAATCACTGAAATTACTGTTTCATATTGTTTTTAAAGTGCAATGGTGAGGAAAGATGAAACTGTTATTTGAATTGCCTTGTTTTAAAACATGGCACAATTGGGAAAGAAACGGGAGTAAATTCATTGTTTTCTGTAATTAGAATTACTGTGTAAATGCATTTATGCCGTCTCATTCATGCTATATATATATCCCACTTCAGATGCATGGTATTTGCCACTTTTGCAGTACAATGAGGGCATTACTGCTCAAGACAAGACATTTTCAGTGTTATTGCTAACTGCTACACTCACTTATATTATTGTTTAGAGGCATTTGTTTGGTACTTCTCTCTCAGATCTACAGTTGCCGTTTGGAAATTCTTTGAGTGTATTCTAGCTGATCTTATCTGTACTCTCATGTATGAGTGAGTAACTATATTTCATAACATCCGCTTGTTGAAGATTTTACCCTAACTTAGCAATGAATCTTGGCACATGGCAAGGCTCGTGCCTAGATCATTTTCCTTTTATGTCTTTTTGAGCATGTTGTACATTTTAATTTAAAATAATGTTAATAATAATAGTAATAATAAAATAGAAGCTAATTCTTCTGATCACTGTCCATAAGAGTAAAGAAAAGACTTTCAGAAAGCCAGAACCGTGCCTCACCATCCTCTACTGCCTCAGCCTGGATCTTGTTATGAGTCTAATTTAAAGGCAAATATTCATAACTCAAATCTCCTTTTCTGATCCCTGCGCTTTATACGGAATCTGTTCATTATTTAGTTGCCTCGTACAAGCCTTATTTAATTGGCATGTTTTTTTTTTAAGTCAGTTTTCATTCTCATTATTATTTTCTAACCTTTCATCTACTGCACTACAAACTGACAGTTGCAGTTTTTCATCATACATATATTTAGTTGCACAATCAGTGCAAGCATGCTACACAGTCCTTTATGATTTAATTTCTACGCGAGTATGTGATGGCTGTAACAGCTGGATGGCTCCTCTGGCTCTCACTCTCTGAGCTCAGACGAAGCAGCTCCCGGCGTGCTGATCATCCTCCCTATTGTTTTCTGAGTGGCTTATTAAATTACTCGACCTCCCTCGTATAGTGGGAGTTGTCAATGTGCTGCCCTGCTCCACTCTCCTGCAGGGCTCTCTCTCTCTCTCGCTCTCTCTCCTCTCTCTCTCTCCTCTCTCTCTCCTCTCCTCCTCTCTCTCTCTCTCTCTCTCTCCCCTCTCTCTCTCTCTCTCTCTCTCTCTCTCTCTCTCTCTCTCTCTCTCTCTCTCTCTCTCTCTCTCTCTCTCTCTCTCTCTCTCCATCTCTCACCCTCTCTTTCTCTGTGTCCGATAACAGGAGCTTGTATCGGGGCATTAATCCTTCTGCTCTCTTGGGTGGGATTAATACTCTCTCTTTGTGTAATTATGACCTCATTGCTCTGCTCAGATAAGAGGCAGGTTATCAGGTCAGATGACCATAGAGGGATGGCATAAAGGAAAAAGTTAGTGTTTCACATTAGAGGGACATTGGAGGAGACGTGGAAACGTTCATTTTTTTCTACGAAACGTTGCTGATTAATGTCTCCGGCTGTTGAGATGTGCTCGCTGTCTTTGAAGGCAAGAACACATTTTGTGTGAACGGCCCCGACAAGTTGACGTGACACTGTTTGTGCTGACTTTCTATGACTTTATCAAGGAGACTACATTCTGATTTGCTGTCTTACTCCATGTTTCTCCCCTCTCTCTCTCTCTCTCTCTCTCTCTCCTCTCTCTCTCTCTCTCTCTCTCTCTCTCTCTCTCTCTCTCTCTCTCTCTCTCTCTCTCTCTCTCTCCTCTTTTTCTCTCCTCTCTCTCTCTCTCTCTCTCTCTCTCTCTCTCTCTCTCTCTCTCTCTCTCCTCTCTCTCTCTCTCTCTCTCTTCTCTCTCTCTCTGGATGCCTGCTGTTGCTGCTCTGTGCCATATGGAGCTTTACTGGAACCTCTCTTAAAAGATTCACCAGATGAATCTCTCTCTTGCTCTCCCTCTCTCTCTCTCTCTCTCAGCTGATGGCTTTCTCATTTAACAGATTGGCTGATGTGTCAGAGATGACTGGG
Organism: Chrosomus eos; assembly: GCA_036326025.1. Taxonomy (NCBI): domain Eukaryota; kingdom Metazoa; phylum Chordata; class Actinopteri; order Cypriniformes; family Leuciscidae; genus Chrosomus; species Chrosomus eos. The sequence goes on along the minus strand of CM070819.1, from coordinate 15,069,570 downwards.
TTATGCCACCGCTAAATGAGAGGAGGGAGTAAGAGACAAGTGCTTCCAAAAGCTCAGTGATGCTCGTGGGCCAAAGTAATGTTTCTGTTTTGTCTCTCTGCGTGTCAGACATGTTCAGTGAGCGGGCATATGTGTTTTTACATTTGTGTATTATACTTGTGTCTCTGATTTTAGTATTGCATTAATTTATTTATTTGTAAATGGAAGGTGGAAAAATGTTTCTACTATTTTGAAGATGCTGCGTAACAATAACCATACAGTTGTGGATTACAAAATGTAGTCTGAACTTGTCTGTGTTTGCTTGGAATGTTTCTGCAATTTAAAAATAGATCATTTAAAAAAAATAAAAAAAAAATATGTAAATTGAAAAAAAAAATCATTTACTCACCCTCATGTCAAGCAATGAGGTTTGTTCTCATGTGTCAAGCATGGCACGGTTGAGCTTCCATTTACCATATTTGACACATCTGTATATGATGACATGATAAAATCCTAATTTAAATCTGTTCATCATATACAGCGATCTCACCTCTAAATAAGACTTGGCTTAAACCACTTGATTTATTTTCTATTTATCTTTTGGATGCTTATATTAAAAGATTAAGAGACTATTCAAAATGTGTTTATTTGTGTTCCAAAGATGGTTGGAAGTATTGTGGTTTTGGAACGACGTAAACGACAGATTATTATTATTTTTTTATATATCTAAATGCATTCTGTAAATATGGATACATTTTTAGACTAAACGTAGGAACTTTAAACTTTTAAATTAATAACTAAAAATTCTATTCAAATTAATGAATATAAAACTCAGTAAATGATAAATACAATATAAAGAAAAAAATGTTTTCATTAGACAAATAAAATGACGCAACTATATGTTTAGCAGGGGAGTTTCCTTGAAAAAATAATCGATATGAATGTGAGAAATGTCTCACAAAATGACATTAAAAAAAAGTCACTTGCACATCCACACCCACAAGTAAAGTTACAGCGGGACGCTTGCATCCCCTGATCCAATTGACTTAAACCATACCCTCTAATGCATACGCTGGGTTTAGTGGGGGTATTTGAGAAGATTGGGGGAAAGTAACCTGAGATGATATGATTGAATATGATCGGTTCGAGCAATAAATCCTGCCTCTTGTTTTTGTGCACATTCTCGAATTAATTAAAAAGTAAGTAAACAACTCAGCCTCTTAGATATCACCTCTTTGTCACGTCAAAATCAAACTTGAAATGGCCTGAAAACACAATTACTGTGTGAGTATTTAGTGAGCAATCAACCTGGGGAAATTAAAGGTACATCTTTGTGTCTGTGACCAGTTTACAAGCCTGAGGACTGATGCCTTTATATATATATATATATTAAATAGTTGTGTGTGTGTGTGTGTGTGTGTGTGTGTGTGTGTGTGTGTGTGTGTGTGTGTGTGTGTGTGTGTGTGTGTGTGTGTGTGTGTGTGTGTGTGTGTGTGTGTGTGTGTGTGTGTGTGTGTGTGGGGTGTGTGTGTGGAATTGAGGAATTTACCTACTCATTTTAAAACACCACTCCACTAGCAGATAATTCACAGTAATTCACACAAACTACTATATAAATAGAACTAATGTGTTCATTTTACTAAGGATAATTTGTCTGAGTAATGGTGGCTGGAGTTAGGTTTTAACTTGTGTTTTGCGCTCTTAGTGTGACACTGTGAACAGTTATTGGGCCTGTGACCTCTGCATGCGGTGTATCTGCTTCTGAAGAGGCTGTAGTTTCTGCACAGTGTTGAGTGTTGTCCTCGTCAGAAATATCTGTCAGTGTCACACCATTCTTTTTGTGTCTTGGGCAGCTGCTGTCAGAGACACCGGCCCCCCTCCCTAACCTCACTGAAACCCACTGACCGCCATTAACACACACACACATCACAGCCCGCCGCCATCTGGAAACAACTGGGCCCCACTTGAAACACCCGACAGATTTATAAGAGCGGGGCTAATTTATAAGAGGCCTGTCCCACCGGCTCAGGTTTCAGGTAGCACTCAACACCCACTGTCTTATATTCACACGTCTTCTGACTGACATGTTCTGCTGCCTGTTTTGACATGCCATAGACATTCACATAGATACATTCATTTAATGTAATAGATTACCTTCGGGTGGTAAACATAATTCACTGAATCTGTCAAGTGAAAAAAAAAAATACATGGCAGATTCCAAACCATCAGCATAAATGGTAACCTATGACAACCAAGGTTAAAGCAACACAGTCTCACACTGATCTACCTGTTTTATAAGATCGAAGCATCTTTAGCTATTCTATTGTCTCAAGGCTGAATTAGACGCGTTCATTGAGTTTAGATGCGTTGCGGAACAGTTTTTCATCCAGGTGTGTGTGTGTGTGTGTGTGTGTGTTTAAATGTGTCAGCGGTGGTCTAACTGACGGCTGTTCATAATTAGAACTGCTAATGATGAAGTTTAGAGAACGGGCTCCTCCAATTTGGAGCTGGGTGGCATCCCGTTGACCGTGGCAGCTCAAACTTACAGCCAATCACCACAAGGCAGCATAAATCACAGAGAACAGAGAGACATATACGGGGGAGAGGGTAAACACTTCCAGCTGAAAGCATTTGGGTGCTATTTGTTGAGAGGAATGATGTCGTTTATATTGGGTGATCAGCGATGTTTAACAGACCGGAGCTCTATTTCATTTTCTCTCCGTCTCGCACTCATCCCTCTTCATTCTTTTCTCTTTTTCCTCCCCCTACACACACACACACACACACTGCCTAAACACTCTTTCATCCCTCTGGATTTTCTCTCTCTCAGGGAAAGAGATGGGCCTGAACTCTGTCATGCTGCACATTTGGCGTGGAACATTTTGACACAGGGTGCTGTGGAAGAGTGACGCAGGGAGCCGTGCTGTGACTCGCTTTTGAATGTTTCTGAAAGCGCAGAGTGACAACCATTTGAACTGAAACATTTTAATGATGCCTTCGTACTTCCAGTGGAAAAAGAATGAGAGAGAAAAGTCGTGCCACGTTCAGGAGTTAGGGCAAATCCTGCTTTGATGCCACCAGGGTCGCTGCATATTATCTCTGACCGCTCTTCAGTGAGCAGAGCTTTCATTCCGGCCAGCTGGAAATGAAGTCTCTGGCTACTTTTCTTCGGGCCGCTCCCCTCCATACCGCCACAGTTCCGGTGATTATGTAGCTTCGGCGAGCGGCCGCTCGGCCGCAACGTCGTCCAAAAGTTTCAATTTCACACCATGTTCAGCCGCATCCAACCCTCCTATTCCACAAGGACTCTCTGTCAACCTCTGTAAATCCCTCCTCCCAACCCCAACATACCTTGATACGTTTCCTTTTTTCTCACATCGATAGCTCCTCTGTTTCCAATTTTACCAGCCCTCACTGTCAGTGTCTGGGTGTTCTGCTGGGTGAAAAACGCTCTTGCACTCTTTCTCTCTCTCTCACTTTCTCGCCCTCTGTCTTTCACACCCTTTCTTTCTGTGTTTCTTTCCAACTTTTCCAGTGCGAGTGTGTCTGATGAGCTCAAGCTGTTGAGTCTGCCTCTTAACAGATCGCAGATTATTAGCATGTGGCCTGAATGTCTTGCTCCCACAGTTAAACCACTCTACTGATGGAGATAATTATTACAACTATACACACAGTAACACACCCATCTCTCTAAATACTTTGCTCTCTCCCTCCATGTTTGGAAACATTCTCTGTGCTCTGTGATTAACCTTTTGAGGCATGATATCAATCTTTAAAAGACACTTTTTAACCATTCAAGATGTGAACAAGTGACCTTTTACCCTTGTTCATTATGTCCCTTTTCTTTAGTTTTGTTTTTGTGCAACGAAAGTAGAGAATATGCATGTGAGTTGTAGAGAAAAGGAAGTCGCGAAAAGTGTAGTTTGGAACAGTTGGGACAGACCCAGCCACGTCAGCTAGCCGTTTCAGACGTTGGGTGCAGAGCGTTTCATATCTTTAGTGCTGAAGTGTGCTGTCAAGTTCTTAAGGTGAATTCCTGTTTACAGCCCTCGAACCTCATATTCTCCAAAGCCATTCTCCCTACCTTTGATGGTCAGACTCATCACACACGCGCACACACACACACAAAACCCTTTTTGCAGACACAGTCATTCACACTCACACATTCTTATATTGCTCTGAGTGAGCATACTGATTTAATTTAAAAAAAAAAGTTTTCTATTAACATTTTTAATTTCAAATACAGCTTGTATAAATTAATCTTCCTTGGTTTTATTTATTTAGAACAAAAGTAGACTTGTCCAATTGATATTACTTAAATATATTCAGCTTTTTTTTTTTTTCGGAGGACGAAAAGTTATAAAATATAATAATAATAAAAGGAATAATAGTATTATTTAAAAAAATTAAATAAAATGTATATAATATAAAATGTATTCATCAAGGGTTTAATTATATTTACGTTTATCTTTTTACTTTCTTTGACCAAAGCTATTCACAAGTCTATGTGGGTTGCAAACATAAAGCCAGACTTATGGTATTTCATGAATGTACAACATTACTCGCAATATATGTCATGGCTCTGACATTTTCAACATATTTTGCTATTATTTTTCCTACTTTTAATCTGCTGCCTAAGAGAACAAAAACGTCTGATGTTTTACCTCGAATACTCACATTCTAGCACTGAGCTTCATTAACATTCAAATGTTTAAATTAGTTGTAAGCAGTGTATGTGAAAGAGAAATATTTGTCCTTACGACTGAGGTCAAGTGAGCAGTTTTAGTCGTGTCCAGTTCAACCCAGCACAATTCCTCAACAGAGAAGTCTTCGAATAAGAAAGAAGTAACAAGACAATAGGAAAAAGAGCAGAAGTGTTTAGGCAGGTAATCCCTCGCTGTAGGAAAATGGATCACTTCCATTCCAAACCTGATTCATTCCCACTTTAAGTGTATCCTGTCCGTTCCTCCCTTTCTTCTCCTTTAATTCCACACTCCTTTCATCTCACCAATTCAAATAGTCATAGGAAAGATTAACGGCGGGAGAGAAAAGCTGCTTTTTTGATGATGGCATTTGTGGGATAAACAAAAGATCTTGACAGCAGCTAACACTAAACTTTTTCTTTCCTTTGATCCCAATTTACAGAGCTCCTTCACTTTATTTTCCTCTTTCTCTTTCACTCACTCTCTCACTTTTCTTTCATACGGAACTCTTAACTTTTATATTGGATACAGTTGTGCTGGTCTGGCTTGTGTTTCTTCTCGTTTTGAGCTTTCATATCAGACAAGCTGGCAAAACATAAACCTATAACCCTACCATCGGCCAAAAAAGAAGAAAGATGGAGAGAAGAAATTCTCATAAAAGTGGAAATGCCCAGCTGATGTTTCCAAGCTGTTGAGTATGATGGGAGTTCTGGCAATGTTACGGAAAAGGAATATTTTTCCTCCGGTTCATTTTAGTTGCTTTTTAACCTTCCGAATGAAGTCATCTTCGAGTGTGCTCAGCCGGTAATTTAGCTGGCTTTCTCACTGATCATTTCTCTTTTTTTTTACATTCTCTCTTCCTGGCTGTTGTGAGAAGGATATTAACCTGTGCATTGAGACAGAAAAATAAAATGGAATTTTTCAAATTAAAGTTGTGCAAAAGCCTCCGTTTTTGAAGACAATGTTTCAATAATGTAAATCAGCAATACAATCTGACAACAGTGGAATTCTTTAAAATTATTTGTTTATTTATTTTTCGGGCTTGTCCACACTGTAAAAATGATTTTTCAAAGTTTTAAATGAAACGAAGATTATTGCACTGTAGAAAGCAAAAGTTGCTTCCTTACAATCATTTGGATTAAGACATTTCCACTTAAATTACATTAAACTCACTTAAAAATGAGTTGAATCTTGTACAACTTAAAAAAGATGAAATTGCTTAACTTATTTTGATGAGTTAAAGTAATGTAAAAACAGATGTTGTCATAACTTATTGATCATATATTTTTTTTACAGTGTGAATTGTTTTTGCAAGTACATTTCAAATACTATGTCAGTCTTTCTACTTCAAAATGTCATGTTTCATTCAATGTGTTACTTGCCATTATTTAGTAATTATTTGTGAAATTTAGCAGTTTGACTAAAAATTATTTGTTTTTATTCAGTGTTGACAGAGAAACAAGCAGTATTGTCTAAAACATATATTTTGCTTATAATTATAAGTAAAAAAAATAATCAATTATGATAAAAAAATAACAAATTAAAAATAATAATATATGTTTTTATTATATTATTGTTTTAAAACAAAAATAAAAACCTTTTTGATTTAACAATTAAGTTTAATTGCATTTATGTTTTAATTGATGTGCATTTTAAACATGTGTGTCTCTTTTAAAGTGTCTCTTTTATCTGAAAGGCAGAACTTCCATTGCTCCAGCTGCCATATTGTGTGGCACAATTCTTCCACTTCAGTGCAGATCTGTCTCGTTCTTGTCCTCACACTGTCTGGTCACGTGCATGACACTCACACACACACAGAAATACACAGGGACTGACACACAGGTCACCTGGAACTGGCTAAGGTCATTTATGAAGCCAGCAGGGACATACAGAAACACAAATGCACACATTTGCACATGTGAAAACAGTGCATATTCATCTTTGGTTGTAGCAGGTTCAAGCTGAAATCCCACCGTAGAGCCAAGTGTTACCTTTCCGCTTGACTTGATTCCTGCATCCGCTCCCACGGACAAGTACACACACACACACACACACACATACTCTTTCAACACTGAGTGACTCATTCTACAAACACACTGAGAGTATGCACACTGATTATTGCTGTTTCTTATGCGAGGGGTTCATAGTCTGGTGGGTGTTTAAAATGTTGCAGAGGAAGTTGTGGACTGTCGCTCTGTGTTTGTTTAAATAGTAATAGAGATCAGGGATGAACATAAAGGGAGAAAACACATCAGCCGCAGCTGTTGTTGAGTCTTAGGGAGGAGTATATATTTACCTACAAAACAGGACAGTGACAGTTGTGCGTTTTCAGGTTCATTTGGTCGAGTCTTGTCCCCTCTAGCTGTCTGGACGTCTGTTCCCACATTTCATCTGTGCTGTGAGCCATCAATAATGCTCTTTATCGTAAATAAATGTTGCCCCGCAATAACATTTGTGTGTCAGATGCTCAGCATCGGCCCTCCATATGAGGGGAAATGTATAATGTAAACATTACGAGATGCTGCTTGTCTAATTTGTAAAAAGACATAATTTAGCATTTTGCCTACACTCCCAAATCAAATACGTTTTAATAATATGAACTGTATATTGATTCCTGAATTTATGTTTGGATGTATTATTATTAAAATAATTATGGCTGATTTGTGCAGAAAATCACTGCTGATGTGTCCACTGAAGCATGACATATTAATATATCCTCATTGATAATTTAACATATTCACTCTGTCTGACTGCAAACGTAAACGATCCCTCAGACTCCCATGCCAATAGAAAGCTCAAATTACCTCAACAAACCTCTTGTAACAGTTTGCCATATTAGTGATGTCAATGTTTTCCTATTTAAGGCTTGGTGCTAGTCATCGAACCGCAGCAATTTTTAATTAAGAATTTAATTACCAATAATGCAGTCGATCAGCTGCTTCTAATTCATTTCAAAGAATCAGATAAATACGGTGCACATATTCATCATAGACAAAAGTGTTCTTTGTTAAGTTAGCTGATTAGAAAATATATTTAGCCTTTTATAATTTTGCTCATAGTTTTTTTTTTCTCTACTTACAAAAAAAATCTTAAATAGCTTAAATCTAATTATTGGGCTGCTTCAAGCATTTGAGAATAAGCTCAGTTTTTTGTAATTTTTATTTTCTATTTAACAACGCTATATACATAATTTTATACATTTCCATACTAGGTCCCTAAGGCTCGAAATAATACAGTATCTCTGAAAGTTTGGCTGTTATGATGGTGGTGAGAAGATAAATGGTCAATAAAAAGTGGAACTTCTGGTAACAATGTAATTTATACTGCAGTGACATCAGCATATGGGCCTGACAAGCAAAAGACTTTGTCTCTGCATAGCAATATGGCGTGTGTTGTGTTGTGTGGGGTGTGTGTGTGTGTGTGTGTGTGTGTGTGTGTGTGTGTGTGTGTGTGTGTGTGTGTGTGTGTGTGTGTGTGTGTGTGTGTGTGTGTTGTGTGTGTGTGTGTGTGGTTGTGTGTGTGTGTGTGCTGATGCTTTTATTTGTTCAATATGTATCAGGCCCACATGAAATCTGCATGCACATAACAGAAAAATATAACTGCTGAAAATGTGCAAAATTCTATACTATATTAAAGCCAAACCAAAGATGTTTATGCCCATTTTCAGAACGAACCAATAAGAGCTCTGATCTGCGACAGAAGCACCTCAGAACGTTCTCTGCCATTTCAGTCAGCAACAGAGCACTCACACGCACTCAAACACTGCTTCACACTTAAGAGACATTACGATTACCCCTCTATTCTGCCTTTCAACCTTCTCTTTCTTCTTCTTTCTGCTGTCTGACACATTAACGTTGGACATAAGATTAACCAACTGCAATTTTCGACTAAAACATCCGAACCCCTCTGTTTCAGGGCCCCTCAAATCTCCAGTCCTCTAACACGTCCATATAGGGAAGCTTTTTTTAAATCACGCACACCGCATACACAAAATCAAGAGCGCCCCCCTCTGAGAGAGAGCGGATGAAAGAGGAAGGGCGAAATAAGTATGTTTGAGCATGAAAAGCAAAGCATGCATGTTGGGAGGGCTCCAAAAGAGGGCCAGCCAAGAAAGAAATTAAAGTACAGCGATTATCTGGACCCAGAATTAGAAGCAGAGGGTTTTGGACTAATAAACATTTGAAACGCACCCCAGGGCCCTCACCATCATTTATTACTCCACCATCTCCCATTAATGTGTTTTTTTTTTCTTTTGTTTTCTTATTTTTTCTTCATCGATTCCCAGGATGTTTCAGGTAGATTTTATTAATTCTTGCTGGCAGGGTTTAATGAAAGGTTGTTGGTTATTTTTTTTTTCTCTTCCTTCCCCAATCCCTTCCGCTTTGGATGTACTGATCCGGTGTTTTATTTCTGTCTTCTAATGACTGTATCGTTGTTATCAGTAACTCTTGCCGTATCACAGGCCGACAAAGAGCGGTCATCAATTAACTGACACCACCCCCACCAAAGTGTCCCGTTCTGACCTCTCAGCACTGCACTTAAGCTTATCAACTCCAAAAACAAAGCACCCCTCCATAGTCTCTTTCACATACACAGACTAGCATTACAAGAAATTATATTTTATATGAGTTTTGAAAGACTGTGTACCAAAACTATGTAAGGTAAATCCACTACACATCTAATATTGCATTTCAGTTGTTGGTTATATGAAAAAAATAATCATCCACAATTAGTTCAAACAAATAATTATTTGGTAACACTATACAATTAGGTCTCATTACTTATGCATTTACTAACATGAACTAACAATGAGCAATACATTTGTTACAGTATTCATTAAACTTTGTTAATATTAGTTAATAAAAATAATGTTTATTGCTAGTTCATGTTAGCTCAGGTGCATTAAATAATATTGACATATACAACTTTTGATCTTGATAATGTAAATATTAAATTTAACATTAACTAAGATTAATACATGCGTTATAAGTATTTTGCATTGTAAGTTCCTGGTAACTAATTTAACAAATAGAACCTTTTTGTAAAGTGGTGGAGATTATTTTCTATAAACCAATAAAAAAAACGGATTCAACACTGTAAAATATTTCTAACCTCCCCAACTGAATGGTCACATCTACATTTTTTTGTTGGCCCAAGTGAAATTCTGCAATTTTATCAATTTGCAGAATTTCACTTGCCCATTTAATTGTTTTTTTTAGATGTTACTAGTCACTTAGGTTAAAATAGTTTACAGTGTAATAATGTATTAATATTTATGACAACATATTCACATACACTACCATTCAAAGTCAGAATTATTTATTTAATTATTATTTATTGTTAATGAAAAAAATGCTTATTTGTAATAAAGCTTTATTCAGCAAGGATGCATTAATTGAACAAATTTGACAATAAAGATATTTTTAATGTTAAAAAATGTCAAAATGTTTTGAACTTTCTATTCATTGTAATATTATGTTTTACTGCTTTTTTGTTCAAATGAATGCAGCCTTGATGAGCATAAGAGACTTCTTTCAAAAAAAAAAAAAAAAAAAGCTACATTCAAAATGTCAAGTAAGGGCTCTTGCGTAAAACCAAGCACATTGGCTGAGGGAAACACTCTCACACTGTCTCACGAAAGACGCCACCCTCGTGTCTCCTGACAGAGCAGAAGGTGGAAAGGATTTTGAATCCTGGGAAGATTAAGTGTACAGCTTAGTGCGTGTGACCGCTAGTTTACACTTTTTTTTTAATTCTTCTTTCTCTCCCTCCCTCTCTTTCCCCATCCTATGTCCCCCTTCTCTCGCTCTCCAGGTAGACAACAGTAAGCTCACAGTCGGGCGGAGCCTGCTTCGAGCGAGCGCTCCGATTGGTTGCCGCGTTGCGTTACACCGCGTCATGCGGGCAGGATGGATGTGAAAGAACGCAGGCCCTACTGCTCACTTACCAAGAGCAGGAGAGAGAAAGAGCGCCGCTACACGGGCTCATCCGGCGACAGCGAGGACTGCCGCGTGCCCACCCAGAAGTCCTACAGCTCCAGCGAGACGCTCAAGGCCTTCGACCACGACTCCTCACGTCTGCTGTACGGAGGCCACGTCAAAGAGATGGTCCACCGAGAGGCTGATGAGTACAGCCGCCAAGGTGAGTCACCTGTGCCTGTCATTCCTCACAGATGCAGGACCAATCCATTGTGACTTCACACAGTCCAGAGGTCACATGTCATACAGCTTTACGGCGCATACTGAGAAAAAATAACAACAACATATGCCAAGAAATATGCAAGAATGACTTCTGGATGGATCACATTCAAATAATAATATATGGGATGTACAACCATAATTATACATAATTAGAGGAAATGAAGTTTGGTTTGGCACGACCGCACGCTTTCTCTGAGAAAACATTTACTCACTTTTGATTGAAAAATGAAGCAGATTCGAAAACAGATTAGACAGATTTACGGACACAAACTCGTTCTGCTACTTGTCTGGTGGACAGAGCGAAGAAATAAAGCATTTCCTCTGATTAGCGCAATCCAAACCCCCTCGACCGAGCCTCTCATTTTCACATCCGAAGTTTCTGTTATAACATATGCCCACGTGTCCCATTGGCAATAATGAATGGCACCATAAAAAACATAAACAGCATTATTGCGCTGTTCTGAAGTTTGCAATGCACCCTGGTCGGCCACAGTTTTATTACTAATTATGAGCGCTGAGGGTCCGCAAGCATTCGCACAACCGCAACTCCCTCACATTCATTGAGTTCTTTGTTGTTTTTCTTTTTGTTTCTTCTGCATGTAAAGGCTTCATCAAAATATGCACCAGTAAAGGTGAGTTTTTGCGCAGAAGTAGATTTGGGTCAAATGTTTTTCCCAGGTGTTGTGATTGTCTGCGTTAGCACTGTGTGTTTGTGTGCCCTTAACGTAAGTGTTGTGTTAAGCTGAAGGTCAGCCTAGCTGTTATCAGTCACTGGAGTGCTAGAGGCTCTGTCTGTTGAGTGTGTTTATTTTAGAAAGCACAGGAAGTGACACCAGATTACAGCAGGGGGTAAAGGAGCAGTCTGCCTGCAACCATTATGCAGGGTAGCCCACTCAATCGCTGAGAGAGAGAGAGAGAGAGAGAGTAAAGGCGCTCACAGATGTAGTGCAGACACCGTTGAGCTCTTGAGAGACTGCACTCCGGCCTCAACACGGTCTTCAACACTCTCCCCATAATCACCCTGCCGCAGACGTCACCTAACCCAGTCTCAAGCCCTAACCTTGGCACGCAACAGCGTTCGTCATGAAACTAATTCCTCCCGTGTGATGTATTTTTAGCCTTTAGACCATTGCAAAAAAAGGCTATACCTAGATAATTAATTTGTGGAATAGAAAGGACCAAGGCAGGCGAACTGAAATTGTTAATTAGCCATTACACAACAATGGCAGATTGGAATTACTGAGATCTGAAATAATGTAGCCTTGCTGGGAAGTGCTGCCGTTCAGTTCCATTACAAAGTTCCATAAAGGTCATTACCAGTTCATTGATTGCTTTCAAACTCAAATTAACACTTCATAAATATTTGAGCAGAAAAGCCATAATTGCTCAATTATCTTATCCTGTAGAATTTCATCTACACTAATTGGCGTTCATTTGGAATTTATATGATTTTAATTGAACTTTCGGTGGAACCCAGATTATTTCTGTAGTTAATAGCCCTTATTAATTCCTGTTAATGCAGGGGATCAATGGATTTCTTTTTCATTGCTTTCCTTTTTTATCGCCATCCTAATAAAATGCGCCTCTTTTTTTCAGTGATTGTTTTAACATGAAATTCCGTAGCTTAAAATAATTGTAATCACTTATGCATTAAAACTTTATTAGGTTTCATTTTTTACTCAATATTAGATATATTTGGAATATTTACTTCAAAACGCTTTTCATCCTTTGCGTGATAGATACGATTTGTTTGATTTAGTCAAATTAATTTAATTGATTTGATTTAGTCGAGATAAATAGTTTTTCTTCTTTTTCCTTATAACTTTTTTTAACAAAGAAATCATTTGAAAATGTTACGCTGCATCCTTTGAGGAGTCATAACCATTAAAAGTTACGAGGATCTGCTTGCAAACGACTAAATAAATGATCCGTTTAAAGACCAGTATATTTCCGCAATATATATGGTCTCAGTAAATGTGAGGAAGCTGTTTTTTTTTTTTCTCTTGCACTGCGGTTTTTTAGGACTCAGTGTTTTTGGAGCTGTGCACACCTATCACCATGGCAGATAAGCTCCCTCGGTGGAATGCAGACTGCTTCACAGACTAATTCTACAGAATACAGAGTTTGGAAATCATTAGATCCAGACAAAAAGAACGGGAAATGAATTGAAAGTCGTAGCGGCTGCTAAGTTGAAAGTCTTTCACTAATGTGAAAATAGTGAAAATATGTTTTAAAGTTTGGATTTAATAAACTGTAAATTAATCTGTTTTATTATTTTTCAATGGCATGGATTGATTGGTGAAATGTTTTAGTCTTTTTTTATTTATTTTTCCATTTCTGTGTTTATGGTGGAAGCATGTGTTTTAAATTATGTATTATATTTATTATAATTATTAAAAAAATTACTTCAGTTAAAAACTTTGTTTTTAGTTTTTTTCCCTTTTTATAAAGTTTTTTTGCTTATTTCTTTGTTTTTGGTGGAAGCATGCGCTTTAAATGATGTATTATTATATTTATTATAATTATATGTATATTTATTTATTATATTTCATTTGTAGACATTATTAAAAAAAATACTTCAGTATTTGTTTTACATATTATAGATTATTGCATATTATTTGTTGCTTTTTCCTTATTTATTTTTTAAACTAAAGTTGATTATAAAGTTATTTAGTATGTAATTGTGATACACTTTTTTGTTCTTTGAATTTATTTTATCATTTATTTTTCATTAAGTTATTCTTAATTGTAGAATGAATGAATTGTATAATTTTTTTAAATACATGTTTAAATTATCTATAAAATATATTTACATTTTGATGATGATGTGTATTGATTATCAACTTGCTATTAGCATTATCAATTAAATTAGTATTATATATTATTTGCTAATTATTTGTCATCTTGCCTTTGAAGTCAGATATTAACAGCCTGGAGACATTTCTGAAATCATCATCCAGATTTAAAGTGTTAAAAGTACCAGTAAAAAAGTACCTGACTGCTCACACTATGGCATAATAAAGCTTTCTCCTTGTCTGAGCGCATTTCCCCTCACTGCAAAAGTAATTACATTTTAATTGCGAAATTATCTAATGATAGGATGTCTGAAGACAACAGCATGCTAGATGTATTTTCTTTTTATTCTATCACCTGCATAAATGGTGCAAACTACAATAAGTCTTGCTATAAATAATAACCGTTTTGATTGCAGAAAATCAGATACATATTGTGAGCTTGACACGGATATAAATAATCTTTCATTTTAGTGGCAGTTTTCCCTTAGATTGAGACTTTGCACAGCCCAAGAGACTGCAGTCAGTTCATTTAAACATTTTTAAAGAGTGTGTAAACGGCTGTTTAGACGTGTTGCCGCGGTGTTCCTCTCACGGTTAATTGCTGCCGTTTATCTGCATCCTTCCAAAATACATGTACTGTAGAATGTGCACAGAGAAAACATCATCAGTCTCACTGTGAAACATATTTTTCAAGCTCACTTAGCACAACTAGGGCTGCCAGGGAACATACGTGGTGCTACAGGATAACAATTAGTCATGTGACTGCCCACCGATCTCAGCGTAAAGTGTTTGTATCTTTATTTTTTAGACAGAAGTAGTAATTAATATCTTGTTATGACAGTCCTATGCTTGTCTCAAATTAAATGTATGTTATCCTTTATATCGTTTGATTTGTAACCTTGGGTTGTTACACACACACACACACACACACACACACAACTGTATAGTTGCAATGCCACCTTGCACAGAAATTCTGGTAACTTGGGTTTATATCTGTGGTTCCAAATACCGATCAGAAGTCACATTTGCAGTACATTGTGGGTCTTCAGGGAACAGACTGCTAAGTCTGCGGATATTTGACTGTCTGATGAGACTTGATAGTCTCTTTGTTCCACACATGGAGTGTTAGCTTGCCGTGTGTGTGTGTGTGTGTGTGTGTGTGTGTGTGTGTGTGTGTGTGTGTGTGTGTGTGTGTGTGTGTGTGTGTGTGTGTGTGTGTGTGTGTGTGTGTGTGTGTGTGTGTGTGTGTGTGTGTGTGTGTGTGTGTGTGTGTGTGTGTGTGTGTGTGTGTGTGTGTGTGTGTGTGTGTGTGTGTGTGAGAGAGAGAGAGAGTGTGTTGTTTACAGAAGCTTTCCTTTCTATCCGGCTTTTGGGTCAGTTGATACAATCTCCGATGCCAAAAATGAGACAAAAAAAATAGATTGCACTATCAATTTACACCTTTATTTTTCTTTCCTTTTCCCCTTTCTTTAGAGCTGTGGATCTTTTCATAGCTTGACACTCCCCAAATGGCTCCCCAGTTGCCAGCAAGGCCCATTTACCTGTCAGCTTGTGTTTTACCAACACTCCATGGACTGTTCCTACCCTACAGAACAGGCCAACAAAGCATACCTGAGTTCCCCCCCTCACATACACACATGAAAGATACCACTCTGTGCTTACAATGAGAACCACTTACCATGACATTCAACCTGCGAGTGATTTTAAGCCCTCTTAGGCTTTCATCAGTCCCTCCAGTGAGGAAGAAGTCAAAAATTTTCAGTGCTCATATAGTGGCGTGTGGTGTGTGTGTGTGTGTGTGTGTGTGTGTGTGTGTGTGTGTGTGTGTGTGTGTGTGTGTGTGTGTGTGTGTGTGTGTGTGTGTGTGTGTGTGTGTGTGTGTGTGTGTGTGTGTGTGTGTGTGGTGTGTGTGTGTGTGTGTGTGTGTGTGTGTGTGTGTGTGTGTGTGTGTGTGTGTGTGTGTGTGTGTGTGTGTGTGGACATGTTTTTTCTATCCTGGTGGGGACTTAAACCCGAATGCACACAGACTCATGGGGACTTGAGTCACTGTGGGGACCTAAATAGAGGTCCCCATGGGCACAAAAGTTTATAAATCATACAGAATGAGTTTTTTTTTAAATGTAAAAATGCAGAAAGGTTTCTGTGATGGGTAGGTTTAGGGGTAGGGTTAGTGTAAGTTGATAGAATATACAGTTTGTACAGTATAAAAACCATTATGTCTATGGAGAGTCCTCATAAAGATAGCGCACCAGACTGTGTGTGTGTGTGTGTGTGTGTGTGGTGTTATAAGGGAGCTTCTAGTGCCCAGGGAATTAGACAATTCTAGTTTATTTGTCATTCTCTTGATGCTATAAGTGCACATGGCAGAAGTAATCACAAAAAACAGAAGTCAGACTTCAAAATAAAACATTAAATGGATTATTTTTGGTGTCTCTTTGATTGATTGTTTCCTCTGCTTAACTAGGGCACGTGGAACGTTTCTCAGTGTGTTTTAAATGGTTGTTGCATTGTGTGTGTGTGTGTGTGTGTGTGTGTGTGTGTGTGTGTGTGTGTGTGTGTGTGTGTGTGTGTGTGTGTGTGTGTGTGTGTGTGTGTGTGTGTGTGTGTGTGTGTGTGTGTGTGTGTGTGTGTGTGTGTCAGTGCATTTTATAAAAATTATTTATAGTTATTATCGACAAATATGAATATACATTGGCAGTGTGCATTTTTTATTATTATTGTTATTATCCAATCCATTATTATTTAGTTAGTTTTTTATGTTTTATTAATTTTGAAACTTTTTGGTAAAAAAAAGTATTATTGTGAAATATTATTACAATTTAAAATAACTGTTTTGCATATTAATGTGTTTTAAAATTATTTATTTATGTGATGGCAAAGCTGAGTTTTCAGCAATCATTACTTTTTAGTGCAAATGGTCCTCAATAAATTATTCTAATATGTCTAATATGCTCAAGAAACTCAAAATTGAAAACAGTTTTTGCTGCTAAATATTTTTCTCAGAATCAAAATAAATAAAAAATCTGGATTCTTTGATGAATAGAAAGTTCAAAAGCAAAACATTTATTTGAAATAGAAATTGTCTGTAACATTATAAATGTCTTTATTGTCACTTTTGATCAATTTTTCTATTTAAAATCCTTGCTGAAGAAAAGTATTAATTACTTTTAAAAACAAATCGTACCCCAAACTTTTGATGTAATATAGACACAGATCTTTTCATTTTACTTTAATTGGTTTTGCTTAATTCTGATATACCAGCAAAATAACACATTTTTATATAGCAGTTAAACACATAAAAAACGGTACCATTCAGCTGCCTATTTTTTTTTTGTTATGTTCTCTCCAATGCCAATGTGTTTTATTTACATTTAGTACTTCAGATTGTTCATAGAAGACTGTGTGTATTGATGAATGCTCAGTTTGTTTGTTACTTTCTCTTACAGGACAGAACTTTAACCTGAGGCAGCTGGGAATATGTGAACCAGCCACACGGCGTGGCCTGGCCTTCTGCGCAGAGATGGGCCTCCCCCACCGCGGCTACTCTGTTGGTGCAGGCTCAGACGTGGACACTGAGAACGAGGGGGTGATGTCACCGGAACGTGCCATGCGCCTCTGGGGCAGAGGTGTGAAGTCTGGCCGCAACTCCTGCTTGTCCAGCCGCTCAAACTCAGCCCTGACCCTGACTGACACAGAGCACGAGAACAAATCAGACAGTGAGAACGGTGAGTGGAGCCACACTAGGGCCACGTTCAGCCTTTTAGTGCAGATTCAACTAGCCCAAAACAGATGTAAAAAAAAAAAAATCCAGCTAAGGCTGATTGCTGTGTTTTGGAACATGGTAACTGTTTTTTTAGCTGGCCTGAGATCAGCTGGTAGACTATCTCGGACCAACAACAAACAAGCTTCCAATGAAGCTTAAGGTGCTTCAACTTGTTTTTGGAAAATTGTGAATGTCCAAATGGCCAGCTTGAACCTGCTAGAAATTAGCTACAATGTTCCCAAACTTAAGATTTCTACATAGAGGACTCTATAAAAGGAAATAGTTCTATTATGCACACTTCTCTTAGCATTATCACACTCTTTTGATTCTTATCATGACCGGCCACAGAGTCAATAGCAAGCAGAACAAAGTCAATATATCCGCATGCTCTCTTTCTCTTTATGCCCGTACCACTGCTTCCGCGGCCATAAGAGGACCCTCCAGCGGCCCAATCAAAGGTCTGTCTTTGTGTCGGGCGCTAGGAGACCTTACCTAGCCATCGTTGGAATGCTCCGCTCGCATGAGCGAACACACACAATGGCTGGTTAACAGGCCCCAGCGGTTTGAAGTGCAAATTTGATCATGCTTGAAACCTGGAGAAGTGATGGGAGTGACGATCTCTCTCTCTCTCTCTCTCTCTCTCTCTCTCTCTCTCTCTCTCTCTCTCTCTCTCTCTCTCTCTCTCTCTCTCTCTCTCTCTCTCTCTCTCTCTCCTCTTTTCTTCTTTTTATTTGGTGCAGTCGTTCATTCCCACAAAGCAGCTGTGATGTTTTAAAGAATACTCAGGTGACAGGTTTCCGCTGGGCCTCCCCGCCACACTTCCGCTGCCTCTCACCCAGAGCGAGGCCTCGGCGGGGGTGGGGGGTGTCATCACTCCATCACATGCTTTTTTGATTATATTTTTATTCACACTAAAATCCCTCAGATTTGTTTCTTGTTGTTCTTTTCAGGTCCAATTGAGAATGAAGTGGAGGGTTTTTTTTCTCCTCCTTTTTTTTCATGAATTGAACTGAGAATTAAAGCTGCTGACAGAGAGGTATAGGACAGCCATTTTGAAGGAAGGGGGAAAACTAAGCAAATGAAGAGCTAAATCATTCATTATCTTCCTATGCACACACTCTCCTGTCACTTGTTCTAATTATTAATATTCCTTAGACTAACAGGTGTTGTGTGCAAATAACCTTTAAGAAGACCTTATCTAATCACTTTCATTAACACCTTTTGGCTTAATTAAGGAAAGCAAAACGCTGAGTGTGTAGGATTGTTATATTTGCTTTCATTATGAGATGAATGTGTGGGGCGACTCTCATATCTCTGATGACCAGAGCAATGAACGCACTCCTTCAGCAGGAGCTTGTTCTACATATTTGATTTTCACTTGTAGTTAATATTTGTGAAAGGTACTGTATGTATGTATGTACTGTATGTATCTCAGATGCATATTGAAATTAAGAGAAGAAGCTTGACTAGTTGAGTCCAATAGAGTTTAATGTTAGCATTTTGCTAGATTAAACATGTAATACTCTAACCCAGTGGTTCTCAACCAAAGGGTCCCAGCAAACTTCCAAGAGGGTCTCAAAATGACTCAAAATGATTACATTTTAAACAAAACAAAAGTCAAAAAAATTCTTATTTTAATTATTGTATTGGTTTTAAAGAACAAGGATTCCCACAGCTTACCTGAATATGTGAAGAAACTTTTTAAGTGTAATTTGTTAGACATAGAAGTAATGTAAATTATTAACTCCATGGACATTTTCATAATGAATATACATTTTTCTAGTTTAAACCCTGCTGTCTTTTTTTATTATTATTAAAAATCTTTATCCAGTAAACCATGAGCAACTTGGAATCAAAAAGACTTCGAACCACTCCTCTAACCAAAACTTTAATAAAAATACATAAAACATATTGGATTAAAAAACATCTAATTTAATTAAATTTAACTATTATATATTTTTTATTATTATTATATGAATAACTTTTCCTGGATTTTTTTGTTCGCTGAGCTTGTCTTAATGCAGCATAATTAAGTTGGCTATCTTTTGTAAGAGCGTTATCATGTTTAAAAATCCTCCTCTGTAAGCAGATCACTAGTTGTTGTTTTTTTTACACATGTGTTAACATGTAACATAAGTACATGAGTTTTTTTTTTTTTTTTTTTCTAATTGTCTCACTGAATTGTGGCATATGTTGCAGTTGCCGGGGCTTATGTCCTAACAAGAGACAGCTGCAGACAGTGTTAGTGAGTCCATGAGGAGAAAATAAAAAAAATATTTTCTTTCTGTTCTTGGTTTGTTTCACTTCACTCCATTACAAGATCTTTGGGATTAACTTCAGCTACTGTTTCCCTTAAATTCGGTGCCTCTTGACATGAATGTTGAAAAAAGCTTTCTCCAGGCGTACCAAAAGATTTCCTGTTTACATGTGCCTGGCGTCACCATGGAAGAAAGTGTGTCCAAATGATTGACACACTGTTTGGCTTTTTTAGGCCTCTTTCCCAACTCCTTTCTCTACCGAATTCAAGATGGAGTCATTTTTAGCTTTCAAGATTTTTCGGCTTGTTGCCTCAGACCTCGATTGTGTTTGTGAGGATGGGCCGTCGGCCCTCGCGACACTGCCTTTTGACTTCAAACGCAGTGGAGGTTAATTCCATTTGCGGAAAAGCGGGATTTGTCAACCAGAAGCTGAGAGTGGAAGTGAAAGAGGTGTGTGTAGCTCTGTCAGACACGGTTCTAGTGAAAGGATCTCGATTCTGGTCCCACATTTCCAAAGTTCACCCTTAAACTCTATTAGAAAGTACACAGAATGAGAGACGCTCGCACAGAGACTCTCTCGGCTCGGCATAGAGAGCATTCGCTCTGCCTGCTCTCGCTCTTTGGACTTAATATCCTGTAATGGAGAAGGGGTCGGGAGAAACACCTGAGCACAATGCGTTCCACTGCAGCAGAAAAGACGAGAGAGGGAGAGAGGAAAAGAGAGGGGGAGCGAGAGATGGCCGCTAACAAAGGAGGGATATTTTGTCCTCCATCTCCAGGGGACATTTGAGCCAGGGATGCGCTTCACCGCATGCCCACCCGTGTCTCCCTCTTCCTGGGTCACTGCACACCTGCTCACTCCCCCGGAGGGAGAGAATGAAAGGAGAGAGAAGGCACACAAACACACACACTTCACAGTAAGGCAAAGAAAAAAAAGTTTTGTTCATTCAAAAGAACAGAATTTATTTGAAATTATTAATTTTTTTCATTGTAAAAGTCTTTACTGTCTCTTTTCCGCAAATTAATGCATCCTTCCTTAATACAAATATTACTCATATTAATATTAAAAAAGATTAAAAAAAAGATATCATACTGCCCCCAAGTGTGTGTGTGTGTGTGTGTGTGTGTGTGTGTGTGTGTGTGTGTGTGTGTGTGTGTGTGTGTGTGTGTGTGTGTGTGTGTGTGTGTGTGTGTGTGTGTGTGTGTGTGTGTGTGTGTGTGTGTGTGTGTGTGTGTGTGTGTGTGTGTGTGTGTGTTGTGTGTGTGTGTTGCTTATCCCTCTTATATACTTAAAACCCTTTTTAAAAGATGAAATGAAATAATATTTTTGTATCTTGTATCTTTTGTATCTTTTTGTATCTTGCAAAAACACGATTTCTATTAAAATAATCAATATTTAAAACTTTTTTTGTAAGTTGTATTGTATTGTACCTTTTTTTTTTTTTTTTTTTACAACTTTAGATCCAACAGAAATTGCTGTGCCTCCTCTGTCATTTGCAGCCAACTTGCCATCATATGACACCTGCTCCTCTGGATCTGTTTTTGATTTTGAGCTTGTTTGAAGCTTCTCTCTCTCAAACACACACACAAACACACACACACACACACACACACACACACACACACACACACACACACACACACACACACACACACACACACATCTGCACACTACAGGGGGTTCAGGGGAAGAGGGATAGAAAAGGGGGGAGAGCCCTGACTACGTGAGACAGAACCGGAGTCCTCAACTGACTATTCGAGGTCTCGTTAGCACTGCTCCCCGACTGAGGTTTTAATGTGGTTTCATTATTTTGGGGTGGGGGCTTTAATCAAAAATTGCACGGCAGATATGAGAGAGCTTGCCCTGCTGTGAGCAAGGAAGCAGTTGCGCTGACATTAGTCCATGTACCTGGGTGTGCGAGAGAAAGTTCCAGAACTAGCATCTAATCTCGCTCTGTTTTTTAAGAGTCTGTGAAGCTACATCAAAGGATTTGACAGGAGAGAAGCAGGAACTTCTCCGTCCTGACACTTTATTTATTTATTTTTTCGAACATGAATGCCTCACTTTGGGTCAAGAGCTTGCATTCCGTGTGTGTGTGTGTGTGTGTGTGTGTGTGGCTTGTAAATCCACCAAATTTTCTCAGCAGTAGTGACCAGCGGTCAAGCCAGATTTATCGTGTCAGGAGCGTCTCAAGCACTCTTTTCTATTACTTGCATTGCCATAAGCACCGATAGTCTGTGGAACATTTTTGCTGAATCATCAGAGGTGATAGAGACCTCTGGGAGTGATTGTCTGCTTGGTGGAATGAAATGTCCACCACCTCTCCTTATGTTGTATATAAAGAGGGTCATTGGTGTCTGCTTAATGAGATTAAGAAAAATGTGTCAACAATAACGCAAATCCTGTAAATATCTTAACCGGCTTAGTCAGTCGGGCATGATAGTTCAGGGCACAGAAATTCAGTCTTTGAGGCTGCCTGGCTGTAGGTGTACACACACACACACGCGCACACACGCACGCACGCACACACACACACACACACACACACACACACACACACACACACACACACAGTTAAACATTACAGTATGCAAAAATGTGTACTATTAATAAGCATCACATCCAAATAAGCTCGAACATTTTGCAATTTAAATAGGCAGTCATCTAATTACTTCAGGAAACTCTACAAAAGTGCTTAATTAGCAATGATAACTAAAGCCTTATATCTTAGGAGTGTCTTAATGTGTCTAATATATGTAGTTTAGTGCATCCTGCTTCCTCTTTAGCAGGCTAAAGCTTTCCAGACTGGACCGCTTTAATTGGATGTGTGATTAAATGAGTTATAAAGAGATAAATATGTTCAAAAAGTCTGTTGAACAACTACATTTTAACAGTAACCAGGTGCTGAATATATCTGCAGAGAGAAAAATATTCAGATTTGGAGAGTGGAAAAAGGCCAAGTGTGTTTTATATTATAAAATGAGTTACTTATATAAGGGTTATGACATTCATATTGCGGCAGAGTGTGTGTATGAATTGAAAAGCAATGCTGTTGTTGTTTCTTTCAGTTTAAAGTGCTCTGGGATTGTGTGGGCGACCCTAGCTGTCTTTGCAAAGTTATTGAGTATCAGTGTTTTAGCTAAGAGACCTGGACAGGAAGATACAGGGTGATGGCGATGGGAACGGGCTTTTGGGAAAGATTGCACCACCAATAACTAAGGCAGACAGCTGATGTGCGTGGCACATAGACAAGCCTCATAGACCTGTAAAATAGCATGGTGTTCATATGTTCATAGAAGCATGACAATTGTTTACACTCAAACATCCATGTAATTTAATAGGACAGGTGAATTTGTGAGATAACCACAAAGAAACATGTATGTGCATGCCATAAAGATGCTAAATGGATAAATGTAATGTAAACAAAGATATGTGGTTTGGATAAGTATTCATTATGTCATTTGTTTTGCTAATGGAAAAGCATACCTTTTTCTTTCTTTTTCTTTTTTATTTCTGCCGAAAACATGGAATCCGTGCTCATTCTTTCTCTGGAGGTTTTTCTTGCAGTCAAGCTGTTTAAACCCAGAGAAATAACCATGTCAAAGAATTAGAGGTAGTAATCTATGTTCTGCAAAATAATCAAACTCTTTCTTGCCATTTTTTTACACTGCAAAAACTGCATTTAGCACAGAAAGATGTGTTTTATTAATAGTTGAATTATGCAAATATAGGCATAAATACATTTCACATATAAATTACAAATACTGAAATAAGAAAAAAGAATGTTTTGAAAATTAGAAAATATTTAAATATTAGTTTTATGAATATAGCATTATAGCATATATCAATATACTGTAGTTTTTAGAACAAATATGAATTAAATGATTTTATAATAAATTATTATTTATAATTATATATTAATTATATATAATTTATCAAATATATACTCTGTCATGACAACAACAGAGTTTAAGCCTGCACTGATACTGCATTTGCACAGAATTAAAGTCACCTCTGAGACTAGTTTCAGAGATAAGTTGAAGCATATTTTAGTATTGCTTTTATGTGGCATTATATCTTAAATCTGCTATAATACACCTTCTGAAAACAAAGCTTTACATAGTCCACTCCAGTGTCTTCCAGCATTTCAGTTTTGTTCCCTCATGGCACTTTTCCTGCAGTGTTCCAGTTGTTTAGCAAGCCAGCAGTATAGACTCAATTTTGGAAAACAAACTTTTGCCTTCTGGCCTGAAACTCACTACAATCTATCCAGTCCTAGAGGAAGCTTTTCCTTAACTGGTCTGAAAGTAACTGGCCCCCCCATGAAAAAAAAAAAAAAAAAACAACAACAAAAAAGACATGAAAGAATGCCTACAGTTTGATTTCTTTCCATGCCATGGCTGAATGGCCACGGTTTTGTGGCGTCTCCGGAGGCTAAACCGAGACGCATTGTTTTCCCGTGAGGGTCATGAACTCTCCTCGGCAGTGTAACAACAGTGTGTGTGTGTCTGTTGTGTAAGAAGGATGAGCTATCAGCAGCTCACTCAAACACCCTTATCACTCACATAACAGAGAGTGTGTTTACTCAGAAACACTGCACTTCCTAAGGGCCCTGTGGCTGATATTTACTAGAAAAGGGAAAAAGGTATAAAATGTAGAGTAGAAATTTCATCTAATTTTTTTTGTAATGTGAATAGATTTCTTTGTCACATTCTATCCCTTTTTTGTGTTTTACTTATTTCTATGACTGATTAAAAGTTATTTACAAATACTTTTACTCTTTATTTCTTACATGGATCATACACAATCACATGCTGCATTATGTGTAGATACATAAAGTAACACTAAGTAGTTTTTCAACCTTCATAATATATTTCCAAGACCCTTGTGATGGTACATCAACTTAAAATAAGTTAAATGACTCGTCTGCCATCGCCTGACGGGGTCTGTATCGCTTTTACTGGCACTATGTATTTCGGGTAGGAACCCCTGCACAAAAAAGAACTACAAACTCGACTGCTTTACGTCAAGCGCTACAATAGTCATTATTTCGTTTTTCTTCGTTTCTGATGTCGCAATACATCATCCTTTCATGAAATCATGTAACATACTCTACCTTGTCTGTGGACATCGTTCATTATAAAGCCGGTGCTGGGTAAACAGCGAGCGTGCGTGCGACGGTAGGCTAAATTATTTACGACAGCGGCAATGGATAATTTCGTTTCCAACCAGTAGAGCGACCGAAGAGGAAAAAATGTGATGTGATCTGGGAAAACCCGTCGGATGTCGCGCTTGTACATTTTCAGTAAAG
Source organism: Chrosomus eos (assembly GCA_036326025.1). Lineage (NCBI taxonomy): Eukaryota > Metazoa > Chordata > Actinopteri > Cypriniformes > Leuciscidae > Chrosomus > Chrosomus eos. The sequence goes on along the minus strand of CM070819.1, from coordinate 15,044,560 downwards.
TCTAAAAATAGATTGAATGTCAGTTTATTGTCAAATTTGGGTTTTCAATAAATTATTATTCTATAACATCTTGTTTATCATCTCTGAGTATATCTAGTGGAAATTCACTAGATTAGTGCAGAAAAATAGCGATTTATAGTGGCAAGCTGAAAAGACGTGTCTTTCTCTTTAAGAACACGCGAGGAGCGGAGGTGCAAAAAAACAACAACAACGGCTATTTAGTTCTCCTTCTCTTAACACTACAAAGACAGTTTCTCCTATCAAAATAAACCACATAACAGAATAAAGGTCCCGCCAGTCCTGTGTAAACTACAACGGCACGCAAGTTTTTATTTATTTATTTTTATTCAGCGTTATGTGATGCGGAGCACAAGAGAACAACAGAGTCTGAAGCTGCTCGTTTAAAAGATCTTGCTCGCCTCTCAATCGTCCAATTTCAAAACGGTTTTCACAGGATGAATTTTGAGTTTGTAAGCTTTCGAATGATACCTAATCTATGATGATTACTAAAATATGTGATATGAAAAAAAGGCAATAAAAAAAAGAGCGCCCGTCGTCCCGCTAGCAGGACGTGACAGTTATTTAAACCTGTTTTTCTCAAAATTCCATTTCTGAAAATCACATCGATCAGCCGACTTCAGATAACCATAACTTTTGTTACAGACAAACTATAAAAGAAATAAAAACAGATTTGGAAAGGGCTTGAACCAAGCTTTAATATGATCGTAAAACCTGTAATATGTCAAATTTCATCATGTGGTGGGTTTTCCCAGATCGCATCACAAATACTTAATGTTACTTTAAACCAATTCTATAATGTGTGCCAAAACATTATGACCACCTGTCTAATATGGTGTTGGTCCTCCGTTGTGCTGCCAAAACAGCGCCGACTGGCCGAGGTATGGACTCAACAAAGATCCCCTGAAGGTGCCCTGTGGTACTGTATCTGGCACCAAAACATTAGCAGCAGATCCTTCAAGTCCTGTTGTGAAGTTGATCAAACTTGTTGGTCCTAGCACATCCCACAGATGCTAAGTTGGATTTAGATCTGGGGAATTTTGAGGCCAGGGCAACAACTTGAACTCTTCATTGTGTTCCTCAAAACAGTGTGGCAAAACCCAGCAGGGGCATTATCCTGCTGAATTGACCAGAGCCCAGGTCCAGTTCCGATGCCTGTGTGGTCATTGTGCGTGCTTTCGGGTCATGACGGGTCATCATAGGCACTCTGCTTGGTCTATCTACACAGCCCTATACACAGCAGAGTGTGACCCTGCTAGGGGCAATTGCACTAAGACATCAGTATAAGTATTTAAAATATACTGTCTTTATGCTGTTTCTTCATTAATTTGGAGATTAACTGTGAAATTATTACTTTATGAAATATATAAACAACATATAGAAACTTAATTTTTTTAATCACATTTAATCACAGTGATTAATCAAAAATAGTTTTTTTATCGATTGACAGCACTAATTATATTTATTATATTATATTATGTTGTTCCTGTGTATATAGCTTTTATACCTATAGAGCATGGAGGCCTGCTCTGAATTTAAAATATATGGCCAGTCAAAAATAACTATCACATACCCTAGCACATGTTCTCGCTTTCCTGCTCTCTTGGGTACAAGAGACACATACACATAACTGACCCATTTGGGTTCAGTTTAAACACAGAGCTAATACAATGTAAAACACACAGTTACCTACAGCTCTTTCTGAGAATAGGCCTGTGCAGCAGAGGGTTACTTCAAAGACATTACATTCAGTGGGCTTCAAAGTCCTACAAAGAAACAGCAGTCGACATCAACTACATACTGCAGTTTCACTTCCATCCGGCTCACAGTACAGCCCTCCATGTTGAATCTGTGATTCAGCATTGAACTGGAGATGTTCTTTCTTTCTTTCTTTCTTTCTTTCTTTCTTTCTTTCTTTCTTTCTTTCTTCTTTCTTTCTTTCTTTCTTTCGTTTGATTAGGTAACAAGGCTTTGTAATGAAAGATCAAGCAGGATGGAAACACTGCAGAGAAAAGTTCATTATTTGGACTTCAAGTTGATTCTTGAGAACAGATGTAGCACAGGAAGGAAGTACGGATAAATGTGGACATGTTAAAGGTCTTATGTCAGGAAACATCAAATAATCTGTTCAATCAGCATACTGATTGATAGTCCTGATTAAACATATTGTATCTTTTTTTCTGCTTTGTTTCTCTATTGCATAGCTTGCATAGTTTCTACTGCATAGTAAGTCATGTGTTAACCCTGTATTAGAAGTATTTAGGGTGTAAATAGATGAGCGAGTAGCACTTTTAGTTGTTGTCCCTCATTGTGTTTTCAACAGGACTTGCATATGTGCAAACTAATCTCCATACACTGTATACATAGCAGCGTTGGCTGATAGAGCGAGTGCTCTTATCTCAGTAAGCCTGGCGTGAACAAGAAGCAGCTGTGTTTTGTTAGCACAAGAGTGTAGGCCACTCAGACTGGCATACGACCCTTCTCGCCCCTCCTCGTTTACACCCCCCAGACTGGACAGATTACAAGCAGACCCTGCTAGAAGCTCTAAGCCAGCCGTGGACACTGATAAAAGCTCCAATTGTTTCTTTTCTGTCCAGTGGTAGTGTCGTATAACTCTCTGGTCATTCCATCAGTGCGGACCAAATCTAGCTTTGGACCCCAAACAGGCCCCCATGCCCCGGGACCGGAAACCCACCTTGCTGCCACCGGCCCGGCTTTCTGGCTTGCAGTTAAACAAAAATGTGTCATTTCCTTTTCCCCGACACCTGGAGGTAAAAAAAGAGTGGTGATCTGGGTAAAGTTAATTGCAGCTCGTAAACAGAGTTTGAAACGAGCGCCATTATGGCAGGGATGTTATGAAGCAGCGCTGGCGGCGTAATGGCATTAACCGTGCTTTGTTACACTAGCACACCGTCATTAAAGAGCACTCTCTCCACAGTGGCACTTTCCAGAGCCAGGCTTTGACTGACAGAGTGACAGTTTCACGAGCCGTGATTGAGAGCTGCGCACAATAGGCCATGTTAAACCAGACCGTGTAATCGAACATTAACAAGGCACTTTTATTCCACCCTATACCCTGACGTTTGACACCAGCCTGCACGCTGGACTCTGTTCGGATGTGCCTTGAGATGTTTTTTCAGCTCAGTTCAAATATAAGAATTTGGATATGGCAGCTTTTCATCACAACTCTGAGTATTTGAACAGAGTGTGTATCTTGTGAGGTTTTGCCCTTGTGAATTGAGTGAGCAGAGAAGTAAATTTCCCTCTGCGCTCCCAAATCGCTCTCTCAATTCGAACATCAAGTTTCCAGCCTGAGAACTTCACTAAAAACGGTGCTGTGCCCTTTCGGTGTTCACAGAAGGGGTTGATGATGTCAGCACTGGAGGGGATGTCTAAAAGGGATAAGGAGAGATGGAGAAAGATGGCGAGATGGAGAAAGAGAAAAAGCTTCTAGCCATCTGTGCAAAGTATGAGTTTCCTCGCAGTAGTCCAGCAGATAAGCGCAATGGAAAAGTCCAGAAGGTTTCATTTACAATGTATTCTTGCACACTTTCATTCTTAGGCATGCTGATTAGGGTTAATACTGAAGTGGCTCCTTGTCAGATTTTGGTCAGCGTGAAAAAATGCAGATATGCAAATGCTCTGGACTCTAACAAAATTACAGACCCAGACAGGAACCGAGTAATCTGATCCTTAAATTCTGTGTTTCTCTATTTAAGTTTCTGTGCTATAGTATGTCATGGCATATATGAGATCCCACATGCCTAAACTTGAAAGCTGTTTAAACTCTTGTCTGATGGTTGATTTTGCCTTAGCAACGTAAGCAGAAGCCACTCATGGAGAACCAGTACATAACAATGAATCAATAGCTTACAAATCGCTTGGGGGTGTGTGGTGCCATATGTCACAATCAGCAAAAGCTAACAATGCACCTCTAAAGCCCAGATGATATGTGCTGCTCTGTTCAAGTCCTAAGAGAGGGCAAATGAAAAACAGAACAGAGCGATAGACAGAACCACCCATCACTGTGGCACATTGGTTTAAAAGTTCAGCACCATGCTAAACTCATGTTACAATCTTGCTTTGGTTGTCATTCTCTAGAGACAAGTTTTGGAGACAGATTTTTTTCCACCTTCGTTTCAGTCGTATTTCAGTCTCTATGGGACGAATTCATTAAACACACTGTGCGCTGTGCAGAATTTCAGTGCAAAAACCTGCACTAACCACTTGTAATCCACTTAACCAGATGATAAATGTGAAAGAATAGCATTGTGCTTTATTTAAATTTGTTTTTTGTTTAGTTTAGTTTCGTTTCATGTTTTGTTTGATTTAGTTTAATTTTCTGTATAGAGAAGACTAGGTGTCACTTTGCTGTCAAATCCAAAGAGGAATGCTCAGTAAAAGTGCAATTTTTTAAGTGTCTGTCCTTGCGTTTAGGTAATGATGAGGGCACTCCAGTAGTCTGGAAACTTTTACTGGCATGAGTTTCCCTCCTTCTCTCTCTGTTAGCCATTAGCAGGAGTCCAGCAAACCTTCTACACCTTATTTAATTACCACGCTTACCAAGACATAATTTAATTACAAAATGTGGTGTAATTGCTGATGAAAGCCTGTCTAAATGTGTGTCTCTTTTCTCTCCCCACTGCCCACTGTTAAGATCAATTGAGTTTTATAGGTCACCTGGGACATTAATTTTTTGGATGGCCGGCAATCATCCTTTTTAATGATACTCAGAAAAGGCCCTCTCAATTAGCCTGTCTGTCCGAACAAAGAAATCATTCATAGCTTCTAGGAGAAGGGGGAGGTCGAAAAAAGGGAGAAGCTGGGAAATTGCAGGAAGTATGTGAGAAAAAGGGGAAAGAGTCCAAGGAAGATTAATCAGGCTACACATTACGAAATGAGCCACTGACATTGTGTTATGCATAGGGATGCATAAGGAAAATCATGTTGTATGTGTCCTGAAATGAGAAAATAGTGCACTTGATATCGCACTGATCACTTAATTTAACCATTTATAAATAATGTAAATGTCTCAATGTTCGTTTGTTTGCTAGTGGTGAGGATGAAGACCGGTGAAAGCATTCAGCAGAGTGATTGGAGGTCTTCTTTCACATATTACATGTATAGAAAAGCAAGGTTGTCTTGTTTGTTTTTGTGTATTTTTAAAATGTATTCTTATACTCAAAGTGGCTATCATATTAGTTCTTATACATTTTTCAGGAAAGAAAGCTTCCTGTTTCCCCCTGCTGAAGTAAGGGATTATGTTTTGAGAGTCATTTTAGGATGAGAGAAAACATTTGCCGCTTTGTTGTTTTTAGTAATCTCCTAAGGTCAAGAAACCTTTATGTATTAGTCTCTCTAATGACTGTTATATTTTGGGATGTGTTTTGCTTGTCGTTTTTAGCTAATTCATCCATTAGGCCTATGCCCGCATCCACTAGCCAAGCTAGAGGTCAGCGAGAAACACTTTACCAGCAGTGTGTCAGAGAGTAACCCGAGGGAATTCTGCCTTAACACATCCCAGAGCTGCTTGTCTACAGGCTTTACAGATACATGCACACATTCCTCCTCAAAGTCCAAGGCCTGCATTTTCTCAAAGAGTACAAAGGAATATGGGAAATGTGGTGCGAGAGAGAGACTTTTTTTTATTTTTTGTAGACGAGCCGATTCTTCACTGCTTGAATGCGCGAAGGGTCACTGAGCTGACTGAGTGCTTCAAGGACACAAACTCCCTCTATTCTCTCTCTCTCTCTCTCTCTCTCTCTCTCTCTCTCTCTCTCTCTCTCTCTCTCTCTCTCTCTCTCTCTCTCTCTCTCTCTCTCTCTCTCTCTCTCTCTCTCTCTCTCTCTCTCTCTCTCTCTCTCTCTCTCTCTCTCTCTCTCTCTCTCTCTCTCCCTCTCCCTTTGTCCCCTGTGTGGCGCTGTGTGAGCGACAGCCCCAGAGGCCTGTGGGATATGTATGGAGTCAGTTGTTTGGAGCAGAGGAGCTCTCTGGTGAGTGAGAGAGACTCGCTGACATGTGACACGAGGTGACAGACCAGTACATTGCTCACACCGAAAGAGAGAGAGAGATAGGGAAGTGAATGATGGGAAAAAAAGGAGGAGTGCCGAGGCACAGACTGGAAAGAGGTTAGACAGCACAGATAAGAAAAAAAAATGATGAATAAGAAAAATCAGAGGAGATGAAAGAGAAGGTAAAGACACTGTAGTATGCCGGCTCATGTGATGTATTAACTGTTCCGGTTCCCAGAGGCGCCATTCCACAGTCCCGCTGTAGTATCTGCTGAGAAGGAGAAAAGCCAGATATTTCTGCCTCATCCCCTTGAGATTTTGCTATCGCTTCACATCGACTTCTCTCTCTATCATTTTATCCATCCATCCATGTGTCCTTTCACCCTTCGTTCTTTTCCTTGCTGCTGCCGATTCATTAAAGAATACTTCATTGAAAGAAAAAGAGTCAAAAGCCTGTTTCACAAGTGAAGTTACGTCACCGTTGGGCTTTCATGTTGACGGAGTTTCTGCTATGTTATGTTATTTCTGAGTTGGAGTATTTCTTTTAATAACTGCTTTGAATTAAAAAATAGTTGTTTGAGGTTGTCCTTTGAGAATTATTATAAACTTTGTTGTGAAATCTAATTAAATTAAATAATTAAATTATACTTTTTTTATGTATTAAATAATGTGCATCCAAATAATAATTAATATACATGAACAGAACCATAGACCGGAAAAGTTTAAGCTTAGAAAAATTTTTAGCACTGTGTCCACATAAAATTTTAAGTATCATGGCTGTTTTTAACATTGATAATAATGTGAAATGTTTCTTGAGCACCAAATCATCAAATAAGAATGATTTCTGAAGGATCATTAATTTCACATTTTAAAATAATGTTAACATAGAAAACTGTTATTTTGAATCTTAATTTTTCACAATATTACTTTAGACTATTAATTGATTGCAATTGATGCAATCTTGATGAGCATAAGAGCCTTCTTTCATTTAAAAAAAACGTACCAACCCTAAACTTTTAAACAGTACAAACTGGTCTACCAGAAACTGGTGTATAAACAGAAAGTTGATTGTGTGCCTGTCGCTGCATAAAACTGGAATCAAGAATCAATGGGAAAAAAAGAAAGCCTTAGCTTGCTATTTGCACCTAAGCTTCAGCCATGCAGCACCCTGCTGCGTATGCGTGAAGTACATGGAATACTATGATTCATTAATGTGAGCATTAAAATACATTTGTGCTGCTTTTTCGCGCCTATCTCGTCCTTTGAGGGGCTAGCTAATCCTGATAAAAATGCTAGCGCTGCAGCAGAGTTTCAGGCTCATTTGTAGCCCTCTTCTTTGTTAGCAGAACGTCAATGGATGTGGTGGAGAGCATCGCCCAAATCAAGAGCCCATGAAACATTAGAAGTACACAAGGCCTGAGCCGGAAGTGGCCGTGTTTGATCCAAATGAATAGCACTGGCTGAGTTAGCATAGGCGCCAGCCGCTAATCATTGATTTTTATGCTTCTTATCAGTAGTTTAGCCAGAGAGGCCTCTTATGCTGGAGCCGCTGGTGGCACCAGCGTTGTTGCCTCTGTCTATGGGTTTTTCAGGGCCGTCCGGCCTGTCTGCCCTCCAGAGCTCTCACACACCACCTCAATTATGGATTCTGACGCTAGCGCTCTTCTGTGAAATGCTATCCCATAATACAAGAGTTCCAGGAACGATTCTGTGTATGAAGGTGTTCTCAGTCATTTCAGAAGAATTCTGCCACACACTAGAAGCAGTGCTCAATAGCCCTCCTTTTCATGAGCGAGGTATTCAACAATTGTCCAGCTAATTTATTTTTATGCATAGGATAATCAGGTGAAGTACACGTAACTCAGTGCTTTTAGCTGAGAGGGGCCACTCAAGGATAAGTGCAACCTGAATGTAATCAAATTTTCATTTTCGTCTTAATGCGTAGGGCACTTGAGATCTGTCAAGGCTATTGTGAAATGCGTATGTGTGTGTCATGGGCCTTTTTGGCCTGGCTGACCTATGTAACAGCTTTCACTCTCTTTTAGACCCACAGGGCCACTGGCAAACCTGTTTACTACGGGCTTTAGCAACTGGGAGGTCAGAGGTCATCCGTCATGTTACCGCTGCTGTTCAGCAGTGTGCATAGCCACCTCTGAGAGCCAATGACATGAGGTCACTTATTACATTTCAGCTTGCTTGACACAATATGAGTGTCCCATATGGTTGCCTGAATACCTAGTATTCATGATAACAATGACAATAGCCTGGTGACATACTGCATCATCTGAGATTTTAAAGTGTGGTCACTTTTCTGCCCCATAACTCCACATAGTTTTACAAATAAAAATAGCAGAGAACTATGAGCTCATGGTTAAAATGTTTCTTTGTCAACAACTCTGGAGTATTTATTTGTTTGTTTGTTTTTAATATATCATAGGCCAAAGAGCATATCGGGACAACGGATAATGTAGTGTGTTCCTTAATGAATTTATTCTACAAATGAAAGTTCTTAATTTAACTTTGTACATAAAGTGTCTTATGTAGGCCTGTACAGTAAGTGGTTTCATGTGTGAATGTAAACAATATTGTGAATTTTTTAAATAAGTGTTTTTGTCCAGCACACGGTAGCTTTTCTATTAGCATATGTTAATGGCAGGGTTACAGAAATTACTTTTAGAACTTATCATTTCTCCTCTTTTTGTAGTTCCTTCGCTAGTCATATAGCCCCAAAAGATGAAGTTATTAGATGACAAGAAAGAAGCTTTTTGCTGTTATTCCAGGTTGAAAACTTGACACTTGCTCATGTTAAAACGTTGCAGTCAGAAATTAATGTCAATTATTGAGAGCAGTTGCCGGGTCTCTGGTGAGCTGGCCTTGAAGAAATGAATTTGCATCTTTCTCTTTTTTTTATTCCTGAACAAATTTGACCTGATCCAGGCAAGAAACTTGAGGGACTTGAGTTAATTTAAATCGACGAGGAACATCATGTTTATGGGCATTAGAAATGTCAATAACACCCTTTGGCAGATGCTAAGCCATCAAAGTGATTTATGCTAATGATGATATTTTTGTAAGGTGGCCATATTATTCAGTGGGAAGCAGCGGCTTGCGAGGGTGAAGACTCTTTTGATTGTCAGCAGGATTATGTGGACGGTTTTTGAGGGTATTACGCTAGAAATGAGGTTTGTCTTGGCTGTGTGATTAGAGTAAGGCACTTAGCATTAGCCTATTCCCTTGTTCATATTTGCCCCTGGGAGATAAAGCAAGAAGCAGACTTTTCTGTTGTAGACATTGGGGATTATTGGATTGGTTATACTAAGACAGTGAGGATGTGCTGCCTTCAAGTTTGCTGAGGACCATCGTACATTGCATTTTTTCTTGACAGAGGCGCCCAGACTACAGCCTACTAAGTGCATACTCTCTATACTTGATTTGCATTATTACTTAAGGTTAAATAAAACACTAGCACTAATACTGCTGTGTGAAATATAGCAGCATTTAACAGAACTGCAAAAATAAAGTTGTGTCTGCATAAATGGGATGAGAGATATTTTTTTAACATCATATATATTAGGGGTGTAACAAGACGCTTATCTCACGAGACGAGACAGACACGAGATTGGGTTCACGAGAACGAGACGAGACGAGATTTTTGCACAATTTTACAGAAATCCTCAATGACACAACTCATGACTGGAAAAGTATGCAGGTGCATTTTGCAATGTTTAACTAATAATCTTATTAAAGGCACAATATGGAACTTTTCGGCTTTCAAAATACCAAAAATAACTGTATCTATGTTATATATTTCTTTTAGTTGTGTACTAACATTATCCCAAAAGTTCCCACCAACTTTCAAATCCGGAGAAATTTATATTTTAATTTGAAGACACGGGCCGTGTCTTTATTTCCGTTTCGTCGCCCGTCTATGACGTCATATAACCTTTGACTCTACTTTCTCTAACTTCGTGCGGATCCGGCGAAAAAACCGCCAAACGCAAATGTAAACACCGGACGCACGTCACTAAAATAAAAGAAGACGATAAAGAATCAATAGTTGGATATCAATAATGGACCATGATTATGCTTTGCCTGCACGTTCTGCTGCTGGAGGCAGATCCGTGAAGCGGAAACGCACGGGTGAAAGAAATGACCCGAGAAGGGTTTGGGACAGGAGAAGAGACATGACTCGCGTTAACATTGGAGTTGCATTTCCACGAGCTTCGTGACAAACTGGAACTACAGAGAGATGCCGATCTCGCTTGCATTCTAATAAACAAGTAAGCACCCATTCAGCTAAATATCTATCCGTAACTTATATGTTGTGAAACGATGATGGCATGTGTAAAACGCAGACGGACTAGCTCTCATGTACAGTATAATGTAAATTCACATTTGTTGTAGATATAGCTGCAGAAAGTAGCTTCATATGCAGTTCACCATCTTTTTCAATATCATAGTATAAACGTAATTATAATTATTAACGAAAGGTGACCGTGTTTTTTAACATCTATTAATACTAGCTAGATGGAATATTGATTCAATAGCCCTGATAATTCATATATCTCTCCGTTCGAAGAGACGTGATTTTAAAAACACAAGTTAGAATGAGTGAGGAATGGGAGCGACAGAGCGCGCGTGTTCATTACAATGGCATTACATAAAGTTAATAGCCGTAACTAAACGTAACAAGAATAGAGATATTATATAAATAACAACACATTACCTCGTCAGTGAACATGTTATCTGCTGGAGATGCTAGATGGCTGGGGAATGACAGATCGCGCGTGTCCCAATGAACATCGTATAGCTGGTTCGCGCGCGCGCACTCCCCTCTCTCTCTCTCTCGACAACGACAACAACTCCCATGAGCACACGCTCTTTCACGACGTCATCAGAATACGTCTTTTGCTATTATTTTGATTGAGTGACCCCTGGTGGCCAAAAGTTACATACTGTACGTTTAAGTAGACCTGAAATGACATGCATTAGGAGTATGAATTATCAAATGCATTGAAAGAAAACAATATACAACAATATAACCTTTTAATAATAAAAGGTTTTTATTGACTGGCTTTTCTCCTGTATGATTTCACATTAGTCTCTTCAGACCTTACTGTACATTTAAGAGCTTTCAGAACTTCTGATTGAGGCTGTGTGTGACCTCCTAACTGAACTCTAGAAGTCTATTAAGTGCAAACAATAAGTGCAAGTGCAACCATAATCAAAGTTAGCGCACAGACTCTTTATAATTGTTTTGAAATTGCTGTTTTATTTTGCACCGGCAGTTATAGGGTTAATGCGGTGAGTTCGGGAAAGGCCGGTAGAGAAACGAGCCTGGTGTGTTTGTCTCCACAGTTGTTCTTGCGTTCAAGTTCAGAAACAGAGCCTCTTGTCTGTTGTCTTTAAGACATTACAGTACTCTCTCAATATTCGAAGTGCAAACTGAGACGATAGCCGCAAATAAACAGTCCAGTGATGGGTATTGGGAGACGGACATTGTATGTTCGCGGCCTAATTTGTGCGCAATGCACATCAGCGAGCTTGTGTTTTACTTTCACTATCGTGACCGCGCATACTCTGTGTATAGCAGCGGTGCTGAGCGTGCATTATACAACATAAGATCAGACGTTTAGTCTATGTTGCGCAACGAATCCTCCGCCATCCTCACGCGATCAGTGAACTGTGATTCGTGCTGCACTGAATTGATTGCAACGGCAACTCGTGCTGGATGAGCAGAGCAGACTTTTACATTAGTTTATAATGGTTTTTAATTATTTTTATAAAAACAGCAAAACGATAGTTTAGGCGAATGTGAGTGTAGCGGTGGAATATTCTATGGTAATAGAAATCGCGAGACAGCTTTTCACTCGACGGGAAATCTCGTCATGTTTTAGTCTCACCCCTAGATCTAACCTAATATATATATATATATATATATATATATAATATATATATATATATATATATTATAGTATGTGTGTGTGTGTGTGCCTTACATTCATCCAGTTATTTCCCACTGAATGTCAAACTCAGGTGACAGAAGGTGCAGAGGTGGTGCTTTTCTCTCACACATACACTCAGTATCAACCTCACACACTTCCTGTGTGTTAGCACCACATGCCTCGACAGTACAGTGCACAATCACTCTCGCTTTTCTCTGGAATAATGTGATTAGTTAAAAGCAACTTTCCCTTTGACCTCTGATGGATAATCCAAAGACACAAACTGTCCTCTATCAAATGGCCTCATTTTGAAGAGTGAAAGTGTAGAGGAGAGATGCACACACTCAAGTTTCTCTCAGCTAAAGTATTACACCTCACCCCTGAAGCCCTATCACACTTTAAACAGCATGTAATCTCTCATGCTAATGTTCTGTATTGCACTGCTAAGCTGCTGTACTAAGTCCCCAGGTCTCCCATCTCTCACTGCTTTGAGGACTGCCGCTCTTTGACTGTGTGCAGGATTCTCTGTATGTGTTTTAACTCCCTGCTGAAAAGACCAAGCGTAGGTGGTCCCCAGCATATGGTGTCTGTGTTCGGGATGCTGCTGTTCGGGTGTCCCCACTAGGCTTCCCAACCTGCTTAACCAGCAAGACTTCCTTGGTCAACCAGATTAATCTGAATGATCATGATGGTTGGTCAGCTTCAATAGCTCAGTTTATTGGTCAACCAGTAGAAACCAAGCTGGTCTTTTCGGCACGGCCATACAACATTTACTGTTTTATATACATCACATGTACACAGAGTACTAGAGGGTGTTTTTGTTTTGTTTTTTAGTCTCAGCTGTCATGCCACCCCCCATGTCCATCAGGATTGAAGATATTTGATATAAGATATTGATGATATAAGTGTTAAAAACTTACTTCCGCCACTCACTTCCGCCAAATGCAAAATCGGATCAACGGTTTTGATTACATCATTCTGCACTTTAGCTTCTCATCAGATTTTCTGTCCAATCAAATGCTCTCTAAATCTGAAGCGTTCCACCCCCTACATTACAAATAGATGCTGAAGCTGTGACTGAAATCGGTCACTTGTTCACACAATTACTATTTTCTATATAGTGAATGGCACATAGTGCACTATATAGGATATAGTGAATGATTCAGACAGTGTAAATATGCATTACATTTGGGTGAATGAAGTCTGGTTTTATGTTAGTGTCATGTGAACCCCCACAATCTGCTCTGATCCAGAGACACTATAGCACAGAGCAGATGATATGCACTCGAAGCAGACCAAAGAACGCATCAAACCTATTTTGTGTGTAAAATAAACATAAAATAGACAGACTAGGCATTAGACGAGAAGAGATAACACCGGTACCATGCACCAACATGAATTACAAATTTTTCAAAGTATACATCCTCAGCATAATTTAGTAAGTTATTAAATCTAAAAGGGGAATTATTAGACTGTGTCTGTCGAATGCGGCTTTGCCGAGCTCAACAGCTTTGGCCGAGCTGTGATATAAACTAAATGCTATTGGACATTAAAAAAAATGGTAGGAGCTGCTTGATATGTCCCACCCTTTCTTCCTGTTTCAGTGGAAATTGCGTCAACACATCGAATAACGCTGCGCGTTTCAAGGCACTTCAGTGGGGCTTTAATAGAACTTTCTAATAACATACATAATACTTTACTGTAATTTATTAATTAGACTAATTTAAAGTAAATTATTTATAATTTAATGCATCTTTGCTGAATATAAATATTAATTTATATAAGAAAATCTTACTGGCATCACACTTTTGAACCCCCAAATAATAGATAACTATTTATGCTTTAATGCTTGTAATGGACTATTTAAATTGCTATTATGTTGAATTACCCTCAACTGCAGTTCAATAAATTACACTTTCTGTCATTCAATTCAACATACTGTAGGATTTGTTCAATTCAAATGCCATCTCATGAATGGACAGGTCAGTTATTTAATTCTGTATTTTTCCAACCCTCATTTGTTATTATCATTTACATGCCCTCTTTAAACTAATTTTTCATACTTTCTCCACGTGTCCACACTGTAGAGTGTTTGAATGTGTTTGTGAAGTGGCGTGTTGGAGCCTGATGGAATGATAAGGACAGGATTGAGGACCCAGCCGACTGAATTCCTCCCGCTGTCTCACTCCGGCTTTCATGTCGAGGTGGTTTTGGCAGCTGTTTGGAGGAGTGTGGCCGAATTTTGCTGTTTTTCCTGCATCGGGTTAGCAGGGACAGAACATTGGACACGCTGCCAGCAGCTCTGTGAAGTCATGTCGCTCTCCTCCTTTACTTCACTCACTCATTCCCTCTACTCCTTTTTTTTTTCGGCAGCCTTAGGGCTCATGTAACCCCGTCTAGTATCATATCAGACGTGAACGACAGCAGGAAGGAGAGTGAGTGCGTGTTGGAGTAGAAAAAGAGGGTGATAGCTGAGAAATGCGTCAGAGAAGGGGGTCACAGAATGTGAAAATCTAAAGTGAGGGGACATAAAAGTAAGACGAGCTCCACCTAGACTTTAAATGAGAGGTCTGCAGAGAAAAGTGGGAGGAAGTAAAATAGCATGTTTCACCCCAGCATGTTAGGCCCGGTAAGGAACACCTTATGCCTCCACGGCCAACTTTTATAACTTTAATGTCTCCCTGGCTTTAGCGCGGACCGAACGTTTTATTTGCCTGGGCAAGCGACGTAGGGAAAGCATGTGGGCGCTGAAGGCTGGGAAGAAGAAACCGAGGCAGAAGGGAAGAAAAGGCGGTAGCTGCAGTTGGCCCTAATTATTTTTGCGGCTTACAGTGTACTTTTTGTGTCAGCCTTTGGAATGATTTACACACTTGGGAACATTATGAGGAAGCTTTGTGTTTTTCAGGGGCTACAGGAGAGGGGAAGAGAGGGAACGAGGCGGCTCGATGGTGCACTGTGCCCTAATGAGTGCCGGCACAGCCTGCGCCCAACACAAACTGCATTACCAGCTGTCGGCCATCTTGTTTTAATATGCCCTTAATGTTGCTGCACTCCACTTAGCATGTCCCCCGCTCCTCTCTTTTCTGTTTTTGTTTCATCCCCATTTTTTTATTCTCGGTGAGGGAGTTAAAGTGCTTTGGTGGTTTTGCCTTTTTAGGGCTATTGGAAGGAGCCACCGCATTGCTTTTGTAACCACACACAGCTGGCACTGAGTCTGGGCCACAGCAATAGGGACTTTAATTGAAACACTATATGTGTTTATAGCCTCCTCCACCTCTCTGAGCCAGAGACCGTCCCACTGACGTCTTGTAATGTTTTTCCAATGCGTGCGTTTGTGTTTTTTAGGTGTGTGTGTGTGTGTGTGTGTGTGTGTGTGTGTGTGTGTGTGTGTGTGTGTGTGTGTGTGTTGTGTGTGTGTGTGTGTGTGTGTGTGTGTGTGTGTGTGTGTGTGTGTGTGTGTGTGTGTGTGGTGTGTGTGTGTGTGTGTGTGTGTGTGTGTGTGGTGTTGGCCCCTCTGTGCATGTGTGCCTGCCTATAGGAAGGGAAATTATATTATCTCAGTTGTTTCTCCTAGACGGCAATGAGATTAAATGGAGATATTACTCCTGAGGAAAAAGACGTCAGAAATCCCTTGTTTCAAAAATGATTTCAACCATCTCAAACTGTGCTCAGATTATACTGAAAAAAAAATGATTCTGACCCCTTGTAAATGTTACAATTTTTATTCGGTTAATTTCACTGATTGTAATGTGTTATTTAATCCTACTTATTTTTTATTATTAATTTTTAAATTCACTGCCCTTGTTTAAAACAAGTTAATTTTATTCAATTAAAAGTAATTAGAAAAAAAAATAAAAACACATTAGAATTGAGTAATAATTAATCAAAATAATTCCTTAAAAGTTAACCATTTCCAAATGAGTAAACTGAGAGACTGATTGGTCCTCTGAGTAAAATGAGCCCGCCCCTTGTCTCTATGACACTGTGATCCAGAGCTATGTCATACAATCCTAGCATTTACAAAATATCTGAGTAACAGACAAAAAGTCTTTATTTTTATTGCCAACATTGAAGACACCTGATGTTAACAACCAGAATCACTGAAGGAGAAAAACGTAATTTTGGGTCACCATTATGGAGATGAGTGTGTGTTTTAGTTGGGCTCTTGACCCTCTCATCATTAACTTTAGATTTTGTTTGACTGCTCTACCTGAGTCATAACATAATGAATCATTGAATTCGTGCAGAGCCAGCAATGGTGACAAGGAGATAACCTCTGATCATATGCTTATTATGTATTCATGCAGCAATGCATGATGGGAGCCATGAATGTGTTTTGATTGGTGGCACCCAGAATGCACTGCAACATGCTTTATAATTGTTACCATTGTTGAGATTCACAGGCTGATTCTTAAAAACATTTAGTAAATTCAACTCAAAATAGTTTAGCTAAACTTATGAATAGAATTAATCTGAAATTACTTATAAAATATAAGTACATCCAATTTAAAAAATATAAGTACATTTAACTTAAAAAATATATCTGGATTTAGATAAATTTATTTTGTGCAACCCCTTGACATAATAAAATGAAGTAAATTCAACATTTTTTTCAGTGTAGCTAAGATTCAAAAATAAAATAAAGTCAAAATATACCTCAAATGCAAAAAATTAATTAAAGCATCTACTGAAGGAGTAAACATATTTCTCCAAAGGAACTTCAGCTGAAATGTCTGAGACTTCAATGAAATGAGAACATGAGTTATGAAAGAGTAACATCCAATCCAAAAAGGTGTGTTTGTAGTCTGCTCGGGCCCTGGTCTTCTTTGGTGAAGTGTGAAACATAAACCCAGTCTAGAGACGGGCCTCTCGCGGATCTGAGGCAGAGAAACTGTTTACTTTTCATGGAGGGACTGCTTCAAAAGCCTACACACAAACAAGACATTTCTAATTAGACATGCCACCAGAGAAAGGACAGATACACCATACGCTTAGAGCAGAGAAGTGCTAAGTTTAAACAGATTCATCCTCTGTGTTTAGATTGATACATCCAAACAATCTCTCACAACAAATTACAGGCAGTTTTTGTGTGTTACTGTCTCTGTAGGTTGTTCATTTGAACACTTTATATTTCATGTGTTAACAAGAATTAATGATGCAGATGTAAGCTTGTTTTATCATCTCGGTTCTGAAGATCAACAACTTTTTTTTGCCATTTCAATCGTATTAAATGTTTTTTTTTGTCCTCCCACTCCCCCAGTGCCAGTCCACTGTGTCATTACATGATCTTAGAAACAGAACACCGTATCACTTGTGCGAATTCTCAACGGAAATGATTAAAAGGCACATCAAAACAAAATTAGGAAATGGCATTTATGAAATGACAACCCAACTGAGCACATCTATGCATGACTTTGTCAGTAATTTTGTTGTCTGGGTAAAAAACAAAACAGGAGTCATGTTTTAAATTTTCTTCAATCACAGGTACTGTACTCATGTTTTTGGTTAAGTAATTATATATTCTGTATATATGTATATATATTAACAATTAATAAGTTAATAAATACATACAATTTTTAATAAGCGACCTCTAGTGGCAAAAATTACATATTGTGCCTTCAAAGCCATATTCTGGAGCAAAATGCAACACAAATTAAAAATAAAGGGATGAAAACAGATTCTGTTCCTCAGATTCTGAAAACAGTTATAATACACTAACAGTTCGCAAGATATGAGATGAACCAAGGTACAAACCATGTTGTGTACCTTATGGTTATGTTTCATAGGATCTGTTACACCCTAGTAAAAGCACATTGCTCATTAAAGCAAAATGCAATCAAAGTCCACCCCACACTGTCACTGGAATTGCACTGCTCGTATCAACCTTCCTTCCTCCCGCTCAGTGTCTAACCCTGAAGCCAGCGTATCAAAGCAACCTTAATGTAATTTTGGATTTATTTAATTCGTGAGCCCTAAGAAATTATCACTTTTAAACAGAAACATGCTTAAGTCAAACTGAATTCAGTATTACCAAAGCTTTAGGCTGGGAATATGTGTGTCTGAAACAGCATGTTTTCTCACCTCTCAGGACACAGAGCAGGCCTGCTGGAAACTCATGTAACATTACACACACACACACACACACACACACACACACACACACACACACACACACACACACACACACACACACACACACACACACACGACAACTGCAGCAGCAGAATCTTCCGTGAGTGCAGTATCTCTCAAAAGGCTTTTCTCAACCATATGGAGGTCAAAAGGCTGTACCACCATATCATGCTGTAAGTAGCACTCCATGCATGCAATATGCGGATTTTCCATCCATGTGCAGGTGTTTACAGAGAAGGTTTTTTCCCTCCAGTGGGAACAAACAGAATAACAGGTGCTGTTATGGATTAGTGTCCCTCTCTTTCTGTTTCTCTCTTTCTCTCTCCTGAGTCTATCTCACTTGTTTTTTCATTCCCTCTTTGTTTTTTGCTTGGTCACTAGTTCAAGCAGACAGCTGTCACAGAAAGAGAAAGGTCTTCTGAGACACAAGCTCATGGCACCATTGGTTTTGGGAGTGTGTTTGTGTGTGTGTGTTTGGAGTTGTTACCTTTGGCGATGCTCTAAAAAGTAGAAAAATGTATGTATTGAGTACCTAAATGATTAGGTATTTTGTACTTATCAATAATACTAAAATCACTTTAAGGCAAATGGTTCATTTGGCTTGAAATCTCCAAAACTGTTTGAGGTCTGGATTACATTTCAATTATTTATCAGCAGATCAGCAATAAAATCAGGTAGCAATGCCATCATAATTGTTGTTTACAGCCTCAAATCATGCCAAAAACTGTTAGCCAGGTCATATAATCTGAATGTATATTTTAAAGTAACAACCTCTTATCTATCTTTTCATATTGAGCGTTAATATTTATAATGCTTTGGTGGTCTGTCTTATTCTCCTTAAACACCTAAGTGTGTGTGTGTGTGTGTGTAACCCCTCCACCCAGGTGCCACTCGACCCGCTCCGAGCGGGCCTCGAACCCGGGTCTCCGGCATGAGAGTCAGGCGCTTTAACAAGGAGGCTAAAGACTGCAGCCCCTAGCATCTGTCGTTAGAGCGCCTATTGAGATCAGAGGAGTGTTTACTCGCACAGCAACTACTAGCTGGCCTCCGTTACACTCACCCCCCTAAACCTCACTCCCATCCGGGTCACGGCACCAATGTAACCCCTCCACCCGGATGCCACTCGAACCGGGGTCTCCGGCATGAGAGTCAGGTGCTTTAACAAGGAGGCCAAAGACTGCAGCCCCTAGCATCTGTCGCTGTTTACTCACACAGCAACTACTAGCTGGCCTCCGTTACACTCACCCCCCTAAACCTCACTCCCATCCGGGTCACTGCACCAATGTAACCCCTCCACCCGGATGCCACTCGAACCCGGGTCTCCGGCATGAGAGTCAGGCGCTCTAGCAAGGAGGCTAAAGACTGCAGTGAGGTTTTCCTCGCAAAGCAACTACTAGCTGGCCTCCGTTACACGTGCATTCACATACAACATAGACATAAACATAAAATAGAACATACATAATTGCCATTATAGTAGGCCATGTGGACGTCAACCACAGTGGCTTTTTCTGACCACTAAAAGACCAGGTTAACTCTGTCTTTTACTGTAGCCTTTCATCATTCACACATTCCTTCTCCATACAGTGCAGATCAATATTACTCATTCTCAATAGGTTCACTGCACTCATTAAACATACTTTTTATTTTCTTAAAAGGGAAATTGCACATTTCAGCTTTCTCCCCTTGTTAAAACAGACTTCAGAATTGCTTTCATTATCAATGAAGAGTAACCCTGTCAAGTTTTTATGGGGGTCTGCCTTAATGCACAGCACTACTGTACATTTCTGCACACTGCCCCCTTCGCCCCATTCAAAACACACACACACACACACTTTTGATTGACGGAAAACTACACTTAGCAAATCAAACAGTTATGCTGTGTGCAGTTGTGTGGATGTGTGTGTGTACTAGAGATGCACGGATGGGCTATTATTTCATCCGCAACCGCATCACAAAACTCATCATCCGTCTGCCTTCCATCCGCACGAACGTTTTTTGACCAATTTTCAAAGCCGCACCTGCCCGCCATCCGCTGATTGTGTTAAGGTCTATGGGCGAAGCAAGGCGCTGCTGACACGAGCCGCGAAGGAATATGGATGTACTTTTCGGATGTCAGTAACAATATATTATATATTTTTTTTTTCATTTAAATGGTTCAACCGCCAATTTAATTAAAATATTATTTTTCATAATATTTTTTTCCCCTTTTCATAATTATGGCTGTATCCGCCAACTGTGCTTCTCTAGTGTGCACTGCTGTGTAGTGTTGTATATCCATGTCCCACTCTCATTTTCATTTACTACCAGGTTGTAATGAGTTTTCTGTATCTGTTTTTGAGTGATCCCCCTCTTCTCTGCCGTGGGAGAAGAGAGACATTTATTTCTCTTAATCTGAGGCAAAGCCAAGGGACTTCTCCTCCCCCTGCTCACTGTCACTAGAATTATAGATTATGGGTTTGCATTTATTAAACTATAGTGTGCTTCCACTCAAAGCACCTCACACGTATCTAATCAGATCTTCTTTTCCTCTTCTCCCCATTTCGGCGACAAAAACGCTTTTCTAAATTACCCATGTGTGTTTTGACCAGAAATCTTTGGTATATTAAATACAATTTATACAAGCAAATAAGGAGAGAACACTCTTACACAGTCCAAATATTTATTTATTTATTTATTTATTTATTTTTTCTGAGAGCAGTATTTTTTTATTGACATGTGTGTGGGTAGGATTACTTTGTAAAAATCTAAGTAGTTCAACAAAGTAAAAATAGTTTATATGTAAATTAAAAAAAAAAAAGAATGTTGATTTAATTAATTAATTAAATTAATATGTTTGTGTTTATGTATTTCTTTGTTTAGGGTTAGGATAAAAAAAATATCACCAGCTTAGTCTAAAACCTCTAGGAGTCAAGGGAAAGTCCCCATCATTATATAAAATCAAACGTGTGTGTGTGTGTGTGTGTGGTGTGTGTGTGTGTGTGTGTGTGTGTGTGTGTGTGTGTGTGTGTGTGTGTGTGTGTGTGTGTGTGTGTGTGTGTGTGTGAGAGAGAGAGAGAGAGAGAGAGAGAGAGAGAGAGAGAGAGAGAGAGAGAGAGAGAAGAGAGAGAGAGAGAGAGAGAGAGAGAGAGAGAGAGAGACTGAGAAAGTTAGTGAGAAATAGAGTAGAAAGTTGTTCTGCTTTTAGCTCAGCTGGAGAGCTTCGGTTCTTGGAGGATACAGCGGTCTGGCAGTGGGCTTTCCTCCATTTTGTGTCACCATACCCCTCAGTGTGGTGGACTTGGCTGTGTGTGTGTGTGTGTGTGTGTGTGTGTGTGTGTGTGTGTGTGTGTGTGTGTGTGTGTGTGTGTGTGTGTGTGTGTGGTGTGTGTGTGTGTGTGTGTGTGTGTGTGTGTGTGTGTGTGTGTGTGTGTGTGTGTGTGTGTGTGTGGTGTGTGTGTGTGTGTGTGGTGTGTGTGACAGCTGAATGGATAATGCCTCGGAGTTAAGGAAAAGCCTAGAGTGAAACCAGACTCACTGCCCTGCCATCAATCCGCCTGTCGTCTTCCTTCCCTCTCTTTATTCCTCCCTCTTGCTTCTTTTCTCTGGATTTCTCTCTATATAGTCTCTCTGTTTAATGCAGGCCTAACCTTTAAGGGCTGTTTGGGTGAACTTATTTGTCACCTTCCAGGCTTCCAGTGGTAAAAGAAGGTTCAGTGCCCTGTGGTTTTATTGGGAACCTGTAATGGAGAAAAAGAGAGAAACACAGAATATATAGAGAGAGACTGCAGGAACTGGAGAAGATGGAGTGAGCAAATACACATATCCATCACAGAGAACAGTCAGTGCAATGGAACTGCTGTTGCCCCATGGGGGAAAAATGAACCCTCAGCAGCACTCATACGTTCTTCTGAGTGCAAGCTACTGTTAGCCCTATGATCGATAACATGACCCTCCAACAAGCTTAAGGAACCAGATTTATGAAACATATCAACAAATTATTTTCCGTATTATCTAAAAATTGAAAATGGTATAGGGAAAAATCTGGTTTAGTGTATTTTGACCTTGGTTGATCATATACTGTCATACTACTCTAAATTATATTTTGGATGACTAATTGGAATTTAGAGTATATCACAGAGTATGTAAGGTGTAAGGAATCACTCACGGCAATATACCATATTATACCATATATACCATAATAATGGTCCCTGACTAACAACAAGATCCATTCAAAACAATATGTGAGCACTGACAGTCACAACAGTGATTGAGATTTGTTTTTGTCATGCGATTAAATTAAATCAATTTGTATTGTCTAATCTAATGATATGAACTCAAGAGAAGCTGAGGCCTTTATTCCTATGTGAGAAAAAACTAAGACATTCATCATATTCGATGCAATTGAAATTCAATATTATAATTTATATATTTTAGATTGTAATACTGGTATTTCATGTGGAAGATATACCAAATTAGATATTATTTCACTGTGCTAGCTTAAATGCACAGTAAAAAAAAAATGTGCAAGGACAAACCACCAAATACTGAGGCCCTGTCCACACGGACACGGGTATTTTTATAACCGTGACTTTTTTTACGCGGTTCGTCCACACGGAAACGCAGTATCAGGTCACTGAAACCAAACATTTTTGAAAACCCCTGCCAGGTGAGGATTTTCAGAAACGCTGGTTACAGTGTTGTCGTGTAGACAGTGAAACCGGGGTTTTGCCTTGCAACGTCAGTGTGTGCGCCGTTATCCGCTAAGTTTGATTTGCGCCTATCGGAACCGGTAATAACTTTTTGTTAGGCTTCTGATTGGCCAACGTGGCTTTACGGTTAAGGGTTATATCGCCGCCTGCTGGTGTGGCATGCTCTTGACCGCACTTTATAGCGTGTTTTTGCATTTTCATGTAGACGGAGACCGTGCATGTGTGGATGGGATTTTTTTTTAAACGCAAGAGGAAAAAATCCGGTTATAAAAATACCCGTGTCCGTGTGGACAAGGCCTGAGATTGTCCCTGGAAAACATAAACACCTGGTCACCCTAGACTATGGAGTATGGTCATTCCAAAACGATCACTCAGACCTTTCATTTTCTTCTCGAGTGAAGTGTCTAATTCTCAGAAACGAAGGGACTGTGCTGCATTGGCTAAGTCTCTTTCTCAAGCTCTACATGCTAACCTCTTTGTCTGCCGCCTGTTAAAAGCCCTGCTAAGTTCAACCAAACATTTTCTCTGGGATTTTTGTCCAGACAAAGACCCAATACCGGTCGGGCTTTTGAAAAGCAGGGCTGCTGCATAAAAGTGGGTGATTGTCCGGCTGCTGTATAGAGGCCCTGGTGTTCATGGCTGCCGTTATGCAGTAAGCCTGTTGTGTGAAACCGAGCAAGCCTCTAGATTAGCCGGCCCTGCGTCGATGCGGCCTTTTGTGCCCCGCCGCCTTTCGAATCCTGCAGTCGTGACCAACAAAGCGTGAAATGAGTAAATAACGCCCCTCGAAGAAAGCCCAACATTTTACACCATTGTCCACGGTCCCCTAAGCCGCTTAAAGACTTCAAATGCTTCGCCACTTCTCTGTTCTTCCCCCCTTTTGAACAGTAAAATGATAATGACAGTCATTGAAATGTGTTTGTTTTTGTCTGTTTTCTGGGCTCTCATATCTAAATGCCAAATGATATGTTCCCAGAGCATGACCACTGCGTGCATGCGAGAATGCATGTGATTTACTAGAGTGATTTGGCACGTTTAGAAGTGAAATTAGTGTGGAAGTATAACAGAGAAGTTGAAATGTGGGGAATTGCCGATCTCGGCGGGCTAACACTGAGCATGAGCTATCGGGTTTGAACTAGAGAGAGGCCAAATAATCTGAGGCAGGAACTCCATGCCATCTGTAGCTCTTTCTCTAGCTCTCTATCTGTCATTTTCTCTCTTTGTCAAACATTAGCAGAGAGACCAAAAAGATTGCTGGGTTTGCCGTGCTCGCTAGAGTAATGTAGCTGCAGCTGAAAGGAGACCTATCATGAAAATGTTGCACAGATGCTCAGATGGGTTTCTATGGTGGTCCATATGCTGGAATAACACCATTAATTTTCAACAGATACATTTTAAGAGGTTGGGAAATGGTGTCATATGTAGTCTATGTCATAAATATGCTAAGAAATAAAGGCTCCTTCACATGACTCATGTCAACTACACCTCTTAACACAAGGGTCATGCCCTGCTTTGATCTTCATATGAAAAGAGTCGCACCTAGCATTATAATAGTTGATTTTCATAGGATATATGGGACTATGATGTTTACTCTCTGATTTGTTGAAATGCCTTTGCAGTTTTTATCACAATATGTTTTCCCATATCAGTCTGTATCGATATGTATCACAATATATTCATTCATTATTTATTCATTACCATTAATGGGGAAAGAAATATTGTCCACATTTGTTAGACCTTGGGAATGAATGTGAACAATTAAATTCCATAGAGTAAGCTACCATTTTATGTTTTGGTAATATATACAATAAGGTTTCATTTGTTAACATTAGTTACAGGAACTAACAAGGAACAATATGTTGTAATTTTAGTTAATGTTGATCTCAACATTTGCTAATACATTTCTAAGATCAAAAGTTACATTTGTTAACATTAGTTAATGCACCTTCAACTAACATGCACATGAACATGTTTTTTAAACTAATATTAACTAAATGTAATGATTGCTGTAAGAATGTATTGTTCATTTTTAGTTTATGTTAGTGAGTGCTTTAACTAATGAATGAGACCTTATTGTAAAGTGTTTCCTAATTTTTCTGGATTGCATAAACTTTTATGATTTAATACAAATGTATCATAACTTTTTTAACAATTTAATCAATCTTTTAAAATATAATCAAATGAAAATATAACAAATAATTTACTACAAAACGTTGCATCATCTTATTTTTTATCAAATAAGATGCTCCACAGCAGAACTGTATAAAACGGGTAAAAAAAAAATATATCTTTGTTGTATGATATTTTTTTAAAAAGAATAATTTTACATTTAAGTAAAAGTTTCTTTAAGAATTACATTTTAGTATACACAAGTAAAACATTTCTGTTATAATTTCTTCAAGTTAAACCGGACTTTTATTTTGACATGTTGTTGTGAAAGATCTTTTAGTTTCAGTTTCAGCGTGTATTTGATGGTAGTTTTTCTCAAATGAAATGGTAAAAAGTTTGTTAACTGACTCTCAGAAGCAGCTCTGGAGATAAAGTTCATTTGTTCATGTCTTCATTGAGATGCAGATGCATTAGCCTACATGAGTAATTAGCTGGTCAAGTGGATTTACTTATTGTAGAGTTAACAAAAGTTATCATGAGAATTGTAGTGTTTGAAGCGGATGTCATAACAATAGACCAGGACGATTTTAAAACAAGCGGTTCATTCCTAAATCAAGGATCAGACTCTTTTCTGTCTTGATTCCCATGCTGGCACCCCCATTTCATGATGTGCTTTGCGAACAGTCTGGTAATCATTGGCTGTGCTTTAAAAGGTCAGAGGCTAACAGGGTCAAAGTTGAAAGTGTCTGAACTTTGAGCATCCATTACAATGGTCAATCTGTGGAAGCAACTCTATGGCTGCTTTGAGTGTTTTAATTATTTGATTTAATTATTTTTAAATATATTTATTTCATTATTTTACTTTTATTTATTTTTTGTGGCCTGAATGCCTTATGACAAGTTACATGGCTGTGCCTCTTTCAAACACACACTCACACACATACACACTTGTGAGCACACAGTGCAATTTGTGCTCATTAGCACTAATTACAGTGTCAAGAAGTAATGAGAGGCTGAATACTTTCACAATCAGTGCAGTTTAAAAAGATCCATCTCTCCTTACACTATAAACACAATTAGCACTAAACTAACTTGGCTCCCTGACTTTTACCCTAAGTTTTTGTACCCTAACTTTATCTTTAGTTTTCTTTCCGTGGGGCATTTGGAAGGGGGTGGAGTGGGGAATCCAGCTTTTGAGCGGAAATGTAATGGTTTTTCTGCTTCCCTCTCCCGCAATCGATTTCGCCACGCCGGGCAGGAAATGATGTTGGCACACCACAAATAGCCTGCAGATGACGGGAGATTTGATGCTAATAATTTGTTGGCGGAGAGAGTCATGCGGGCCGCTTACTGATGGAGATTGAGATGCGTTTGTCAGCAGACAGTCGGAGGTGAGCAAGAGAGGGGCGGACTGCAAGTTTTCCAAGGCGGGAAAAATTATTAGCGAATGTAATGTGGCAGATAATAGACAAGAGAATGAATATTTTATTTGGCCAGAGCTTCTGACGAGAGCAATTTGCATGTCAGGAGGTGACAGGCACGGCACAGATGAATGACAGCTCTATCGTCTGCACTGCGCTAATACATTACCCTCAGATATTGTCTGTTATGAGACACTCACACTCTTACGTAGCACCACTTCACACTCTTTCATCGCAGTTGTTGCTTAGGAGGTGTGTGTCTGTGTTTGTTTATACGTGTGTGTGTGTGTGCGCGCCCACGTTATCTGATGAGTTTGTGATTAGCTTTTCACCCCCTGCAGTTATGTCTATAATATAAACATTTTTTTCACATTTACATAAATATTAAAATCTAAATATAAAAAATCTTTAAATATAGTCCATAACTTGTGCAATATCTTTATTGTATTAGATTGATGTCAAATATTTATATTTGTGTGAACAATGACATGAGCAAGAGATGTTGCCCTGTTAAATTTGCCTTTTGCCATTTGTTTGGTTTAGGGTAGGGTTAGGTTTAGGATCCAAGAAGTGTATGTGAAGCCTGGATTAGTGAAAAGTGCAACCTCATGCCAGAAAAGCCCTAGCCACGGTCAGCGGGCCATGCTGCGCATTTAGTGTTGGAATAGCACTAATCCAGGTGGGTTCCAGCAGGATAATCGGGACATGAGAACATTGCCCTGAAGAATGTTGCATTAGGCTAAGCAGAAACTGAGTGAGGAACAGAAAAGGAGAGTAACATATACACCCTCCCTGACCTTTCCTTTATGGCAGCCAATCTGGTTTGTAAACATTAATTTATTCATGAGCGTGCATCTGGCTGTTTAAACAAGAAGCGCAACCCAGCAGCAATAAAAAGGAAAGGTTGACTGAGTCAGACACAATACACACTGACAGAGAGAGTGAGATTGAAGAGACCGTATCTAATAAACATGCTCGTACACTTACGCGAACCCGAAAGGTAGTGGCTTAAGGTTATAAATTCCCCTCCATCTATCTTTATAAGCATTTTATATCACAAACTTCAGTGAAATCCAATAGGATGCAATTGAAAAGCAATTCATGAAATGTTGACTGACTGTGGGCACAACAAACAATGTGATGCAGCGTCAGTTTTCTGGTGAACTCTGAGAGAAGTGCAAAAGCCAACAAACTACCAGCAGCTTAAATCATTTAACCACTCTTGAAAAATTACAATCTCGTAACTGCCATTGATTTCAGTCTGTTTATGATTAACTGCCATTGTATACACACATATTGATTATTGGATCTAAAAACAAGCTGCAAGAACAGTGTGTTTGTTTAGGGCTGTTCATGTTGTCTGTTTGTTAGCCTGTTCAGTATTGACAGTGCAAGTAGGAGGCATTCGTTGTGGCAGTGTCACTTTAAGACCCAGGGAGACAGAATGATGTAATGCCAGTATATTTGCCCTCGCTGGAGACTGTCATCAGTCTCTGGGCCGAAAGCCCGTTTCAAATAAATCTGCAGGTGACATTAGGCTACAAATCAAGCCAAACTACTAATCGGCATGTCTTGTAGCCCAGGTTTTACCCTAAGCGCCGTAGCACCTCCCAGCTTCGCCAAAATGGAATAATTAATATTTTCCTCATCGTTGTTTTGTGCTCGGAGGACGAAGCTGGCTGTATTTTTGCCGAGCTTGTCCAGTGTGTGTGATGTGTTGGGTTCAGCAGGAGGTTGTGTTCACTTCCCTATGGGGCGATCGCTAGCTGCTGCCATCAGCACAACTCCTGCTTATTAAGCCAGTGTTAGACATGTGGGTTCATATTCTTGGCTCTGACCCCACCCTTTCCTTTTCCATCTGCTTGGACCTTCTTATCTGCAGCCTCATTTGTCTCGCAAACCTGCTATTACCTGCAGCAGGGATGAAACTCACAGTGTGTGTGTAGGTGTAGCAGCGGTTTCATTGCACTCTGCTTCCACCACATGGACTATTTAGCATTGCCCTCGCAGTGTACCTTGATTCGCCCTCCCTTCCACCTGCATGCGAGTGTGATTGGTCGGGCCCGGGGGGAGGCTGGGAAATCACCTGCTCCATTTAGCCAGGTTGCAGTGGCGATGGCGGGACAGGCGTCCTGCTAGCAGGTCTTTGTGCTGTGCCCGACACACTAAAACAGTGGGACTCCTGATTAGCGTGAATGGAGTTCTCCAGCGTGGGCCCTGCTCTTTATGATCATAGTGATTGTTGTTATTTAGCCCTTCTGTGGGTTAGATCGGCATACCGCCGTGCTGGAAATCTTTCTGACAGCGCAACAATTATCTGTGATCTGCATGACTCGCACCACAGCAGAAAAGTACCAAAAAAAAAAGGAATAAATAAAATATGACCACCACCAAAAACCCCCCTTTCCAAAACCCAGTATTGCTCTTTTTCTCAGCCTCATTTCACTCTTTCTATGCATCTCTATCCTTGCCCTTTCCTTTGCTGCTCTTTCACTTGTTGTAGCCCCTGGCTTGAGCCCGGCAGGGAGCCATTGGGCCTCTGAATGAAGTGGCTTAGCTGGGCCGGCCTCCCTCTTTCACAAGGGTCACACCGGGGAGTCTCTTCTCGTAAGGGACAGCAGCAGCTGTGTCTGCCCCCTGCCTACACCTCCCACCCCATAATCCAGCTTGTGTTGAGCTGCATGGGGTGCACTTACATTGAGATATGGAGGGATGGTTGAGGAGGGAGAAAAGAAGAGGTAAAAGTTTTCCATAGTATGGGTGCGTGAGAGAGCACGTCTCCTGGAGAGGCTGGCATATTAATATTCCGGTTCTATGAGAAAGAGTAGTTCTATGACAATAGATACTCGCATTTTCTGCTCACGTCTCCATGGAGGCCTGAACTGATGCTCAGTTCTCGAAGTATCCCATCTTGCATTACAGAGACGAACAATGAAACTTTCTGCTGACTGACGCTTGTTTAATGGACAGTGCTCATCATAAAATAACTAATAAGTAGGGCTGTTACTTTAATGTGTTAATTTAATCTGGTTAATTATAAATGAACAGTGCCCTCTGACCCGTACAGAAATTGTGTAATAATTGTTTTGTGGAGCCATTCACACAGAACACATTATGGCGTTCATAAAATATACGAGTATAATTAATTTCAAACGTAGCAAGATGTAAGATGATGACTGCCAAATATATCCCATATAGACTTTGATATTAGTAATATTATAAAATATATTTGTGACACCTTACAGCAGTGGTCACCAATCTCGGTCCTGGAGGGCCGATGTCCTGCAGAGTTTAGCTCCAACCAGGTCCAACACACCTGCCTGAAAGTTTTATTATGCCTAGTAGTGTTGCTTTCGTCAACGAAAATTATGACGAAATATCGTCGTCAACGAAACTTTTTCACGTGACGAAAACGAGACGAGACGCAACGTAAATGCTGGTCATGTGACGATGACTATAATTAAATGTATAATGTAATATCGTTGACGAATAAAAACGAGACTAAATGTGGTTTACAAAATAAAAACTATGCTAAAATGTTTTTTCCCTTACTGTTGACCAAAACGAGACGAGACGAAATGTTATTTAACGTTATTTCGTCTCGTTTACTTGCGTTATTACCGGTATGCAGCATTTCTGTTTCCTGTGTTTCACTTCAGGGGCTGCATCAGATCGCACTGCGCAGACGCAGGCGACATCACATCCTCAAGCCCCATTCGCGGCATTATTTAGAAGATGCAGCTGCGTGAGTTACGGCTGTTTCACACATACTCCGTGTGTAGTGCGTATGCGGTGCGGTGTGCGGTATCTCTGCTCTGCTGTTATGCACGCACCGCTCCCGCGTGCGGTGTGAGCGCTCTAACCTAACATGGGTGCGGGAAAAAAATACACACCGCAAACGGAGTAGGCTATGTGTGAAACAGGCGTTAGCATAAACGACAACAAACGCAGTTAAGTCTGACACAGAGAAAGGGATTCGTCTTTGGGAGAAAAAGAAGAAATGACATTTGGAAAAACTTTACTTTCATCGTGTGTAGGCAACATGTTTGGTTGGTAAAATAAATATGTTCTAAATTCATATCAGAGCGTCTTCTGTGTCTGGAATAGCATTCTTGATTCTATAAGGTAACAATAATATAATAAGATAGACTAACAATAATAAGATAAGATTTTTTTAAATGGGTTTGGCTAAAAGAAAATGTTGGTTTCGTCTACTACTAGGTATACATATTGACTGGGTTAAATAGAATTGCATTACTAAAAAGAGACTAAAATACAATTTTCATTGACTAAAACTAGACTATGTCTTTCGTCGACTAAAACTAGACTAAAATGTCATCAGTTTTCGTCGACTAAAACTAGACTAAAATGTCATCAGTTTTCGTCGACTAAAACTAGACTAGACTAAAAAGAGTATGAACGTGACTAAAACTAATAAAAACTAAAATGACAGCTTGACACAAAGACTAGACTAAAACTAAAATTAAAACAGGCCGCCAAAAACAACACTAATGCCTAGTGAGACCTTGATTAGCTGGTTCAGGTGTGTTTAATTGGGGTTGGAGCTAAACTCTGCAGGACACCGGCCCTCAGGACCGAGATTGGTGACCCATGCCTTACAGTAAGGTCCTATTTGGTGTCATTAGATAACATTAACTAACTATGATCAGCATATTTTACAGCATTTATTAACCTTTAACTTTTGTTAATTGTTCATTGTTTTTTCATGTTAGTTCACAGATCAATAACTAATGTTAAAAAAAGCAATACTCATACATATTGATATATAATTGTGATCAATGCACATCATTTATTCCGCATATCAAGCAATTAAATATTGCAATCGATTGGTAGTCCTAATAATAAGCTAAAATCACTACATCCCGATCGCCCAGCATCAGAGGAAACGAGCAGCGGCACCATGGGAAGTCTTTTGATTTCTGTAGAGGAAAATCCTTTGGCATTGAGCTCCACCTGACATCTCAAAGAGATTTTTAAATGTTTATTGCATGATACGAAATAGCACAAATCTCTATTTTCACATTTCTCCCCTGCCCCCGAAGAACATCCCTTCGAAAGGGCTGCTCGGTGACAGTCCATCACAGCATGCATGTCCTCAGCTTTTCTCTGAGTGAGGTATTTTTGCGAAATCATTACACCAGTGGGTCAGTCTGATATATGATATCATTACAAGCCCCTGTAAATACACCCTCATATTTTTTTTTTATTCTGTGAGCAGGAGGCAAATGTAGCATATGATCAATGCTCAGTGAGAGAAAAGAGACTCTCTGAGGGAGATGCCTGTTGACTCGTAGCACGTAAGCCTTCCCTGCATATGCATTTGCTTCATCGGAAATT
This sequence comes from Chrosomus eos, assembly GCA_036326025.1. NCBI lineage: Eukaryota > Metazoa > Chordata > Actinopteri > Cypriniformes > Leuciscidae > Chrosomus > Chrosomus eos. The sequence continues at coordinate 15,012,878 of CM070819.1, read as the reverse complement.
TACATTCGTTCTGGGCAGGCAAAGCGGCAGTGGAAATGAGGATCCGCTGCTTCGCCCCCTGTGATACCAAATGGACAGGAAAATGTGGTTCGATTTTTATTTTATTTTGTTTTTGTTGATTTTGTCTCTGGAGACAGGACATCGCTCCAATATGTGTATCTGTCTGTGGGCGGCCATTATTTGAGAATTGTGGGGGATATTAAAAGGACAGCTCAGCTCTAGTTCGGCATTGGCGTCGTTTGGCGTGCGCTAAGGGGCTGGGAAGTCTTTTTTAATGTAAACTTATATCAGTCGTACGTATCTGTGACATGTAAGCCATTTGAGTCGCAATTTTTAACACATAAATCGCCAACCTCTGCAACAGCTGTTTTGATAATTGCATGTAATTGTACTTCTTAAGAAGTTCTTCTTTAAAGTTTTGTGAAGTAGTGCTTTAAAAGGCTAGCTAGCGCTGTGATGTTAATCTTAGTGTGTACCCATTAGTGCTGTGGGGCTCAAAGATATGGCTGGAAAAGAATTGAATTAAGCTCTCTAAATTTAAGCTCGCTTTCCATCAGTTTTAATACCCTCACTCACTAATGAAGAAATGTGCAATAATTGGCTCAGGTAGCTTTTGCAAGCACCTTCTGTTGAGAATTAGCACGTCAGAGCTGGAAGCAGGTAGGAGTGAATCAACAGCCACTTTAAGCGGGCATTCACTTCTCTCGCACCTCTATCTCACTTCTCTCTCCTCCTTTAGCAAGTCTGTTCACACCTGCACGAGGGCACGGGCCTAAATTACCTCCTGTCGTAGTTATAATTAACTACGGTGTCTTATTTGATGTTTGAATAGAGTTGTCTGAAATTGACACTAATTTGCATCTAATTACACACAGATACTGAGACATGTTTGCCATCTCCAACATCATCACTTTACGAGACACAATCGTGCATTTCTAATAAATCCTGACAGTGTGTCCCATTTCTCAACATGGTTAAGGCTATTGATGGCACACTTTGAGTGAATGGGTCAGGACTCGTGCTGTATTTATACTCTGCAAACAAAGGCCTGCTGTATAAGTCTAATAGTAACCATTCAAAACATGCATTTATCTGCATCATTGTTCAGCCCTTTTAAATACAGTTCAGTTATTTTCAACTTCTACTGTTCTGCTGAGTAAAGCACCCTGACCAGTTCAAGGATAATCTTTTTATTAACATTAAGGAATATTAAGAATGCGAAGTCCATTAAATTTTCGACAATGTCCTCTGAGTGGTTAGAAAATCAATAGCCATTATGCCTTGTTACATGTTATCTGATTCATCTACAGGTTTGGCAGTAACGATATCTGTATTTACCGGTGAAATATTGCACTAATAGACTGTCACACCACATTACAGAAGGCTCTAATTTAATCTGCGCAGGTGTGGGTGTATGTAAGTATTTTATGACCCTTTTTTGTGGCCAGATTATTTTAAGAATCTAAACTAAATTGTTTTTCACAACTCATTTACTTCCAGATTGATATGAATTGTTGTTTAAAGGCAGGGATTGTGTTTTTGGCCAGGCCTCTGTGAAGACCACGCACCGATGCCACCGCAGCCATGGCGCAAGCAGCTGCTGCCTGGCTGTTGGTTGCTGAGCCATCTGTGACTCTCCTACTAGCGGCATATTAATCTACGGCACTAAACTAGCCTGCCCTTCGAGGGAATTAAAACTAAAATTCTATCTGCCCTCTAGATATATCGTACACCACAGCATGAGTGTGTAAGCTTGCGACATATATTGAACCTTTCTCAGGCACTAAAAGCCGGCTTCCTATTATTGGTTTATGAAAAATGAATTAGTATTGGAGAATTCAGCATTTCGCCAGTAATCTCTTTGCCACAGCCCTCTTCAAGCACAAAGTCACTTGACCCCACATGACCTCCAAGGTCACGCCCTGTCTTACATTTGGCTTTCGGGCCTGTCAGCGTAGAGTCGGGTCTGGAAACAAAGTGACATGTCCTCTGATTGATGCTGACCTCTTATTGAACTCGCACCCCACGCAGAACACTGTCCACAGGGGATGGCTGTGGGGTTTTGACCACCAATACCTATCAAAGTCACACACAGCATACACTTTTTTTTGGTGTTTGTTTGTCCGAAATAGAGCACGCCATAGCTGCCTTGTCAGGGGACGCAACCAGAGTCGTGGGGGTGGGGGGGTACAGCCTCAGGCTTGGGCCAGGGTGCCTGGGGAATTTGGGTAACACTTCTGCCAGGGCATAAATAAGTATCAAGTATAATATCTGTGTCTGTGTATATTAAGGAGAGAAAGCCAAAAAAAAGAGACAGCAAGACCCAGAAGACACAGAGAGATGAGTTGCAACTGTAGGAGAAAGTTCAAACAGTGTGCGTGCATGTGGCTTGTTTGCGCTGTGGCTTAAGAGCGCTGGCGGGGTGCTGTATTCACCGGGGGCTGCTGGGACTGGCACGGTTTGAGCAAACAGCCCTCTTTTTTTCATGGTGTGCTCTGTGGGGGCATCAGTGGGAATATGAGAATGAGGCAGAGAGAGTGAAAAAGAAAGAGAATGTAATAGAGGAAGGTCCCGCTGTACATGCGTGACCCGCATTAGCATACCCACCTGTCGTCGTCCCTCGACGAATCCCCATCAGCTGTCAGTCATTCTCCAGTTCTCCTCATCGGCCGTGTCAATCTCTCTCCCTCCGCAGCTACGAAACACTGTCACCGTGGAGTGGACTGTTTACCTCATTACACTACTTTCTCGGTGATGGCAAACAGCTGGCATAGCAGGAAGACAGGCAAATAAGCAAGCAAATAGGAATAAAAATTTAATGTTAAGTGCAGTACCTGGGGACACTAGAGAGGAGAAGACACCCCGGGCGGATTAGCGGACGGTAGGATCTGTTTCTCCATGGTGGCAGGCCGTCACACTTCACTGACTGATGGATATACTCGTCCGCTCTCTGCAACTATGCTTAATTTGCAACTTAATGATCCGGCGGCGAGCTCCACAAACCAGCGCGTACATAAACTACATACAGTGCTAAAGTCAAGCTTAGCAGGGCGTGCCTGTATTCAACAGCGGCGTCCGTGTGAAGGCATTTATGGTAAGCAGAAACCGCACGTATGCTCTCATACGGCCGAGCGAGTTTATTCGTAGAGCCTTGAATGCAACAAACAATTGAACGAAAAATTGTTTTTCTTTTTTATCCTCCTTTCCCTCTCACCCCACAAACAGTGCAATCTGCATTGTAATGCAAAAGCAAGTGGAGCAGAGAGGCATGGAAAAAAAACGTAATTTAAAAAAGCACAAAATATATCACGTCTGCTGTCAAAACTTATACACGTGTGCATGCAGAGCGATGAGAGCGTTTAGAATTAGATTACAGCGATCATTAAAGAGAGCAATTGTTGAGTCACACTTTCTGTGATGTGTCGTGGCCGCTCCGAGCTCTCCACGTGCATGACTTTAATGAGTCTTTTTTTTTTTAAATAGGCCTCTTCATAACCCTTTTTCCTAGCAGAAAATAGCTTTTGAGTGGAATATTAACAGTTTAACCCAATGCAGATTAGTTTACAGTGAGCTGTTGGTTGTTTGGCTATACATCTTTCAGATACTGCAGTGTGTATTTGCATGCATCTCCAAGGTGTCTTGTTACAGTTCCTTTAATACGTAAGATGAGGTATAATCATGTGTAGGATCATATCACATGTGTCTGTGTAAATAGACAAGTTAACAGAAAGCTAATTATAATGACAAAGACTATTCATACTTCTAAAACTAAAAATGCATTTTTGCAATTGTATTTAAGATACAATTCTCTCTCTCTCTCTCTCTCTCTCTCTCTCTCTCTCTCTCTCTCTCTCTCTCTCTCTCTCTCTCTCTCTCTCTCTCTCTCTCTCTCTCTCTCTCTCTCTCTCTCTCAGTATGCATTATATGTATCAAAAGTGCAAAGGCATTCACAATGTTATAAACGATTTATGTTTGGAATCAATTCTGTAATTTTAACTTTATATCATCAAAGCATCCTAAAAAAAGTACTCAGGTTTCCACAAAAGCTGGACAACTCTTTCTACATTAATGATAATGTTGAACATCAAATCGGAACCAGCCGAGAGTGAGGAGTTGGGGTGGCAGAGGGATGCTGGAAAACCGTGGGAAAGAAGTGAGAGATAGCTATATATTTAGGCTTCCTCTCGTTCTATTTGATTAGATTATCTAAACATGTTTCTCCTTAACTTAGTTAATAAACTTTATGTAAAACAAGTACATTTGGTTCTTTCAGACTGCACATTTAGACACCTAGAACATTGATAATCCATTCAGTAAGATATATGGCAGAATGCCTGAGAGAATATATTTAGTAATGGACTTTATCGCTCTTTTAAATTGGCACTTGCTTTTTAGCAAATAATAATTAGAAAGTTGAAGATTGCCACATCAATAGCCCACATTCTCACATGTCGAGTAGAGCCAACAGAACCCCGAGACACAGACGTCCAGAACAATACTTTATTATTTAGTAATGGCCGGTGCAAAATACTTGTCAGAAAGCTAAAAAATAGTTATTCTGCATAGAAATGTAGGGGTACTCGGCCTCTCTCAGTGGAGTAGAAAAGCTAATGGCCTCTCCTGAAACATGCCCGTAGGGGGTGATCATAAAGTCATGCATTTATGCACAAATACATTCTGTTCACACACGGACCCGCTGCCAGCCATGCTCCTAAATCAAACAAAATAGCCCTCAAACTTTCACTTGTGCTTTTTATTATGGGCCACTGGACTCTGGAAGTGTTCTTCAGTTTTCTCTTCTTGTTTTGCATGATTTCCTCAATTTGAGTCAGGAAAAGACTGAAAGTGTAATCAGTGACAATTGTTTCTGTAATAATTACAATTAGTTGCTGGGCTTTCAACATGTGCAAAAATAGAGGCTTTATCGTTAATTGTAAAGCATCTTTTGTGTGAGGAAAAATTCAGGATTATCGTTTTTGTAGTTGTTACTCTGAATTGATTCTATGATTCTATGTGTGTGTGTGAGATTGAGGATACTTCAAAGTTGTGTGCTTCACAGTGTGTTTGAGGAAAAGGAGAGAGTTTATAGAAGAATAGCAGGACTGAAACATAAGAAGGTAAAGAACTGTGTCAAGGTGGGCTTTCTTGTTCCCCCTCAACAGCAGCATTAACAGCTGCAGACCCAGGGAGTCTGTGTTTGTGTTGAAGGTGTGTGTGTGTGTGTGTGTGCGCGCACATCCAGGGGGGTGACTGGAGAAAGAACAGTTCTTTTGGCTTCCAAATGGTTAATGCAGCTCCGAAACCCCTCCTATTCCCTCCCACCTCTACCGCTGTCTCCACCCCCTGAGTATCGGATTGACAGAGGCTCGGCCAATAGCATGTGCCGGGACCAGCCATGCGTGACGGGGGCTCCATCGAGGACTGCAAACTTCCCAGTGCATCAGCAAGCCTCTGCGAACAGCACAGCCTCCGCGTGAGCGAGAGTGAGAGAGAGAGAGAGAGAGAGAGAAAACAGCAACAGCGCAGAGTGTTAGAAACAGAGATAATCAGACCGCATGATGCTTCTTTAACCTCTCTGTGACCAACCGCGTACGTTGAGTCAGCTGTCATCCTGCGTTTTTCATCTTTTCTTTTACTGGGGGTTTTTTCACCTTGAGTTTTCGCTCTTCAGTGGTAACACCGGGACACAGATCTTATACGTGCCGCACGCAGGTCTGGCTGCCGTGCATGTGTGAGTGTGTGTGAACGGCTGTGTGTGCGTGTGGAATGGGAAGAGGACATTAAGTATTCTGTGCTGAGTCTTGATGACCCTCTACAGCCCTGGAGTGGGGGGTTCATTTTAACCCTTCAGGTCATCGCTGGAGGAGCCCTGACCAAGGTAACATCTGAACACCACCCCCTTCCTCCCCCCGTCAATGCATGCTCATATATTGTACTGTTCTGCTGTCCGATTCTTGTTGCGCACACTGCTTCTCTCACACTCTTGTCCGATTTCTCTTTGTCTTTATCTTAATGGTCTAGACGTGCTAGTTTACGAGATCATTTAGTCTAATGAGTATCTATTGTATTTCTATCTGACTTGTTTGAGTCATAAAATCAGCTATTTTGAATTAGACAGAAATACTAAGACACACACTCAAAAGCTTTATTTTGTCATCAGGATTTTTTTTTTTAAATAACACTATTTGCATTCAAAATGAATTGTCTCAAAATTAATAGGATGCTACAAGGCAGTGCGTCATTTCTGAAAATCACGTCCTATGTGAAGCCGCCTTGATCGCGATGCTCCTGAACACACTCTCAATTAGCCGATTCGTTTACATGCCTTTTTACTCATATTTTCCCTCTCAGTTAATTTTGTATTAGCTTCGAGGGGGACAGACAGGGAGCGGAGGCTTGTGTGACTGCTGCGTGCCGCCGCTCCACAATAGACATTTACAGTGCTGCTAATTGGAAACAGCTTCAGCGTGGAATTTCTTGCACGCTCTGCTACCTTTTCAATTGAACCACTCGCGCTGTCCGCTCGCCCGGCCCGCTTGATGGATGGTGATAGATCCGATATCCGCACCCCTCTGAAAAGTGTAATTACAGGTTTTGGTCAGAAAAGCTTTTGATCGATGTACGGATATGTGCAGGATAGTCATTTAGTTAAGACTCTTGAGAGTCTCACCACTTTTTTATCTCCTTGTTTCTTTTTTTCTCATTGTATGTAAGTGAGTTGCAAATGTGAGGGCGAGAGTGTGTTTCCTTGCACATTCATCTGATCTGCCGTGGCTTAAGTTCTCCTGCACTTTTCAGAACGTCAAGTGATTTTGAGTTGTGGAGCTCCACACGTAAAAGCGAAATGAAGAGGAAAAAGTGGTCCGCTGTGTGTATCAAATGCAACGCAGAGCCTTTGACCCCAGCGCCATGAGGAATAAGCTGTCAGATTGGCTATTGAGTCGGAGGCCATGTGCGGAGGTGTTTAATGTCCCTTTTGCAGAAAGCGTTAGTGTATGGTTCCACTTTAAACCCTGTATCAGACTCACATTTGATTTATGATCATGCTCGTCTCCTCTGATTCCAAACAGAAAACTGATTTGGGAGCAAAAGGAAACGGATGGTTTGATTATTATTTTTCTCGATTTTTTCAAGGGAGAAACATAACAAAAGAAATGGAAAAAGCCATCTTCTCTTTCTGTACCCCCCACCCTCACTTCATACTCCCGTGTCTCCCTATTTCTCTCTCTGTCTCTTACAAATGGGGTGAGATCTCCTAGCAACCAGAGCTCCTTTTTTTTGCCTTGTGTGATATATGTTCAATGTGTGCAGTAATCTTGCTGATGGAGTGCATTACTGGAGATGGTGCTATTACTCAAAGAATAAAAGTTTCAATTACCTTTGATACCAGCCAGTAATATAGGCTGATTTACTGTGCTGTAAAACGAGCCAGGTCACATTTTCTTATCCATATATTTTTTTGTTTTATTATTTTTTATTACGTGATGATGATGGAGGGTGTTTTGGACGTCCTAGGTGGGAAGCGGATCGGGTCATTGGGAGCCGGTTTGAGCGGGCACGTGTCTCTTTAAACATTACCAAGCCTCATATTTAATTCATGCAGGGAAAAATTGGTTTGGGTTGAGGCTGCGCATGTGGCGCTTTTAATGGAAAAGCGAAAAAGTGAGAGAAAATGTTGCGGTTCACGGCCCAGGCGTCTCCGCCCTCCGTCTGCCTTTCGGCCTTCTTTAAGATTTCCTCAGAAATATGTTTCTCTCATTAATAATGGGGGGGAAATATGAATGAAACTGAAATTAATTGCAACATGTGGGATGTACAGAATGAGACGGAGTGAATGACATTTTTTGCACCATTTACTCTTTCGTCAGTAAAGACGTTACTCGTCTATTTATTTATTTTTCTTTTGTCTCTTAACTATTAGAGCTGTCAGTTTGATTTTTATTATCATTTTCTTTGTGCTTATTTTGCATCTGTGATGAACAATAGAGGTTCATTTAGAAAGTAGATGATATAAAATAGAGTATTGAGAGCGAGATACGCTGCCACAGAGAAAGATATCATATACAAAGAGAGTGACTGAGACGTATAGATTAAGATAAATGAAGAGCAACAAAAATAGAGGTAGAGATGAGGTGTGTGTGGAATAAGCGAGTCTTATCTCGACGGGTGTCCAGATGGGTAGGATCTCCATTCTGCTGTCTCAAAGGAGAAACATCTAGAAGAAGTCAGGCCCACGGCTGGACAGCAGAAAGGCTGAGGCTCTAACCACTGTAAACCCAGATAACATCCCAGACGCTATTGATCTGTTTTATTTTCTCATCACAACTCTTGTTTTATCACAGCCAACCACTCTGATAACAGAGACAAAACCTACACACACACACAAGCTGAATTTGATTTGGAAGTTTTGGAATTATTAATGTGGCAATCTTCAACTTCATATTTATTATTTACTGAAATCTAAAAGTAAGCGCGCTCACTGACAAAACCATAGCAACTACAGGAGACAACGTTCTCAAATATTCTTTAGCTTAGTGCTCAAACAAGTTCTCTGAGCTGTAGGGTTTTTTATATTTACTGTTTTAGTAAAAGTTTAAAATTATTATTTTATTTTAATTAAAAATCTTCTGAAAAATACCCTCTGTGCAGGAATTATTTTACAGTTAAATGTATATGTAGCAACTGTAACAGCCAATATGTATTTAAAAATCTTAATAAAAAATTTTTTTTTAATTAAATAATTTTAAATAATGTTAGTTTAGGATTGTCATTTTATTTTATATATTTGTGTACTTTTTTGTATGATATGTTTCTGTTATATAATAAGTTATGCAATATTCCTAGGGTAATAATATGGCTTTGAAGAATATATTTTTCCTTTTGGTTCAAAGTCTTACTAAATTTAGAATCAAAAGTATTCAGTAAAATGTCTTCAAGAATATCAGAGGAAATCTTTTTTTTTTTTCAGAGGAAAGAATTTTTTTCCTTTTTCTTTTTTTTTTCTTTTTTTTTTTTTCTCAATTTATTGTTGTCCTAATTAAATCATGGTGACTGTATTTGATGTTTTGTAGATGTTACTGGTTAAGAAAGAATTAATGGAGTCTGGTTTAGTTACCGAGTAAACACTTTATTTTTCGGGGAACACACACACACACTCAGAGAGCCATATACTCACAGATGTGTACAGGGTATGTAAATTCACACACATTTAATATTGAGGAAAAATATCTGTATATTCAGTTTAACTTCTCTAAAATAATAATGAAATGAAAAATAAAATGGTTAAATATATTTTAAAAAAAAAATTAAAAAAAAAAAAGGTTAAAGAAATAAACAGATTATATAAAATAAATTTTGGTCCAATGCAGATCAGCTCTTGCTCACCAGTTAACTTAAATACTATCACAATTAATTAATAGATTTATTTAATTATTATAATCATTGGTATCAAGTAGCGGTGTCGATAGACTAGTACAATTCTATAAATATTTATTGTTTTTAAATAGGTAGAAGCACTGAAAAACAGGCGTTTTCTATTTTAGTTTTCCTTACGCTGTCCGCGATGGACTGCTGGTGTGTGTGTGTGTTGTGAGACTCCGGTGTGCCGGGTGCTGGACTATGACAGAGTGATCAGCTTAGTGAGGAAGAGAGGCTTCTAGGCTGCCGGTAATGGCTGCTGAGGGAGAACGAGAAAGGCGATTCGTCAGCGCTGAATGAGGGGTCAGTGAGGTCAGGGTCCGGAGACACAGCTATTTGCAACAAATGCTTGTATGCACACACACACACACATGCTGCTGTAGGTGGGACTCACTATATTAATCCAATTGTCAGTAACAAACAAGCTTGACTGCTGCAGTGCCAAAACAGGGATTTACGCTTGCTTTTTCAAACTTTTTAACCTTCACATAGCGAAAGATAGTAAGAATGGCTGCGTATATCATTTTTTTCCTATTGATTTCTCCCCTGTTGGGAAACAAAGGTGGGTTTGTTCATCTCTGTGGGAGTTATCTGTTGTAGTTTATCTCTGTCGGTTTATATTTACTTTCAGCATGTGGGTATTTTTACTGTACAGTATCAGCCAACAATGGCGTTTTTTTTTTTGTTTTTTTTTACCAGTTTTGTTTAGATTGGCTCCATATTGAGCTTATTTATTGGAAAT